>JAJJWW010019116.1:213466-446821 GCA_023531295.1 Papaver armeniacum
GTCTGGCTTGGTCATCTCTTTGGAGCTACTACCTCTCATGAGCTTTGGAGACTTATTGAAGATAAGTTCGGTCAAACTTCATCTACTCATGTCATACAGTTGCGCACAAAGCTCTCTACCTTTCGTCAAGGTAATCTCTCTGCATCGGAATATCTTGCTGAATTGAAACGTATTACTGATTCTTTGGCTGCTGCTGGTTGTGTTGTTTCTGATTCTGAATTGGTAGTTGTGATTTTGAATGGCTTGTCTGATGATTATATTCCGTTTGCTACTGCTTTGAGAATGCGTAGTCCTCCCGTAACCAGTAGAGAGGTTCATAATTTGCTTCTAAGTGAGGAAATAGTTGTGAATAATAGATTATCTCATTATAAAACCACCTCTGAAAAAGCCTTTGCTGCTCATACTATGCCTCAATTTTACTCTCAATCTTATGCGTCGGGCAACCATCGACCACATACTCCACCTTTTACAGCGAGCTACAATCGACCACCTGCTCAATCTTTTACATCGGGCTACCATCGACCGCCTGCATCTTCTGGTAGATCTTTTAGAGGTCGTGGTAGGGGTTGGACTCCAAATTTCAGTAGGAACTATTCCTCATTCCATCATCAACCTCATACTTCATACCCTAATGATTCGGTGCCATCGTTTTATCCTCCTGCATCTCAGAGGCCACCACAATTTACTACATCAACACCATCAGCTTTACCATGTCAAATCTGCTATGGCGATGATCATCAGGCTCAGACTTGTACTCAGAGACTCAACTTTGCTTATCAAGGCAGAGCTCCTCCATCGAATATTTCTGCTATGCTTGCTTCAGCAAATGTCTTTGGTGACAATCCTTGGTTTGTGGACTCGGGAGCTAACAATCATATCTTGTTTCGAAGATAATTTGGTCATCACTTCTCCTTACATGGGTTCAGAGACAATTTCAACAGCAAATGGAGAAGGTATGCCCATTACTCATCTTGGCTCCACTACTAAAACTTTATCTACTCAAGCTTGCGTTCTTAAAAATGTTCTTCTAGTTCCTACAGCCTCTCATAATTTGCTCTCTGTCCATAAATTTACCTCCGACAATAACTGCTCATTAACCTTCACTTGTGATGGTTTTACTGTGCAGGATCTTTCCAAAGTGGGAGGATTCTGCAGACACGGGCCTTCAGCATAATGGACTTTATCCTCTTCACTTCACCGGTCCATGAAGTCTCTCTCCTCAACTAGTTCTTCTCTTGCATTGTCTTGCTCCACCGACCTTTGGCATAGAAGGCTTGGACACCCTTCTTTCCGGTCTCTTGAGAGAATACATAGAGCCTTTTCACTTCAAAATTTTGGCAATAAACCTATTTTTTGTAATGACTGTAAACTTGCTTGTAGTCACAAGTTACCTTTTAGTCTGTCTACTACTTCTACGACAGTTCCTCTTGCTTTATTACATATGGATGTGTGGGGTCCTTGCAATGTTATCGTGGTGGTGCCAACTATTATGCAGATTGTTATAGATGATTTTTCTAAATATTGTTGGCTTTTTCCATTAGCTATGAAATCGATTTCAAATCTTGTCTTCATTCCTTTTGTTTCTCAAATAGAAAATTTACTTCACCTCTCTCGTCAAGGTGATTAGGTCTCGATGGAGGTGGTGAGTTTTTCAACACTTACCTCTCGATTTTCTTACTAGTAAAGGAATTACGCATGAATCTTCTTGCCCTCACACACCAGAAAGAGAATGGTGTCTTGAGGCTAAACATAAGCACATCCTTAATCTTGCAAGAACTTTACTCATTCAATCGGGTTTGCCACATGAATTTTGGGTAGAAAGCATTCACCATCTGCCAACTTTTTAATAAACAGACTACCAACTAAGGCTATTAATTTTCAAATTCCCTTACAAGTCTTGTTTCATACTTCTCCTGACTTTTCTTTTCTCAAGACCTTCGGTTGTGCTTGCTTTCCTTGGCTGAAACCATATACAAACTCCAAACTCCAACCTAGGAGTAAGCATTGTGTGTTCATCGGCTATGCTTCTTTTCAAAAAGGTTATAAGTGTCTGGACCCCACTACTGGAATAATATATGTGTCTAGGCATGTTGTGTTTGATGAATCCTCATTTCCATTCAAGGACTTATGCCTTTCTTCCTCCAGTTCTGTGTTATCTGATACATTCTCTCAGTTAGAATTAAAGTCAATACTCTATTTGATGCCAGTGTGTGCAAGTCCCGTGTGAGAACTCTAGGTTTATATTGTCAAGTCTGTCTCTCACAATGACTTAGTCTTTTGGTTTTTCCTTTTTCATTTTCATGTCAATGAGAGTCCGAGAAACATGTTCTTTGTTTCATTGATTATACTTTTGATACTCTCTGTTATTGTTTAGTTCCTTGAATCATTTCAATAATAATCTTATTTATCGTACTATTCTTAGGGATGGCCATTTGCCCCACCCAAACCCATCCCCGTGGGTACCCGCCCCGTTTGGGTAGGGTTTTACCCGCACAAATGGGGATGGGGTCGGGTATGGGTAATATGATGAGTGCCAAATAGTGCATATTTATACATCTTTTTATTGGCATTTTACTCATCTTTTGCGCTTATAAATCAGATATTATCCCATATTCTGTATTTTCCTTGTTTTCAAGAATAAATATTTGTATTAATTAATTTTGTGTTTTTAGGTAATAAATAAAGCTCGGAGAATCTGAGGAGCCAAAGGAGCGAGGAATTGGAGACAAGCGTCTATGGAGCAGATAGCCAAAGCCCGCGCGCGAATCAGTTGCAACCCAACAAAGAAGACATGGGCTAGAGCTACCCACGACCCGGATCCGAACCCGCTCATTCCGAGCCGTTGAGATCTCACCCAAATGCATCACACGGTCGCTCCTTCGCTCACATCAACCCTCGATGTACTCGCGCAACACCAGATCGCTCCAAAAACCGGCTACCTCTCTCAGCCGTTCAGATCCTCCACCTGCTAGATCCTACGCTCGCTGAAGCGTTCTTATCATCCCCCGCTGTTCGTGCCTCACACCGAAGCGACCCATACACCTATACCCCTATTCGATCGACCCATTCCTCCTTTCACTTTCTCTTTCTTCTCTTCTCTCTTTCCCACGAGCTCTGCAAACCCAGCTCCTCCCCCATGCCTTTGCAGAGCCGCCTCACCACCACCAACTCCTTTATCTCTTCTGTCACCATCATCATCACAATAAAGCAGCACCACCCACCTCTCTAGCTCTTATTTTCTCTCTCTTAGCTTCTGCAACCCTAGAAGCTAACTTAGAGAAGATAAGAACTAGGGTTAGGTTAGCCAACAACCATGCATGGCGTTTCTGAGAGCCGCACGACAAGAGGGAGAGCGAATTCAGAGTATGGGTTGATTTATTTTCTATTTTTAATCGAATTTAGGGTTTGGGTATTTGGAGGAGTTGTATGTATAAATAGAGGAGTAGAGAGTGAAATTAGTTACGCCTGGATTAGCCAGAGCAGTCACTTTAGGTTTAATTTTGTGTATTTGTTATTTCATCATGTTTTAATTTAGTGCTAGGGTTTGAGATGAAACCCTAATTCATGACTGTGTTCTTCATGCTCCATATATTGTTCTTGATTGCTTAAATCATTTGTAAGATAGTCTTTAATCTCAGCATGTCAACTCATTGCTCTCACAGTGCATGACAAAGCCATGTATGCACTGTAGTTTGATTATATCCCTGAGATGATTATGCTACAACTTAAGCTCATTAGATTAATGTTATCTACTGATTAATTGTGCCTTAATCAGACAGATTAATACTTAGGATGAATACCTTAGTTGCGATTAAAGTTATCAATCGGAGAAACATATTTGACATAAGGCAGACTTGACACTCTCCTTTATATGTCAAAACAAGAATAAAATCATGAGTTGAAGAACATAGTATAGATTAGTGGTGGAATCAAAGACTCTAGTACCCCTTTGTTACTGTTTCATCCCTTAGCTTAGGTTCACTGTCACTCAATCTTAGCCGTATCGGCAACCAAAATCCCTCTGCTGTTACATTACTATCACCTGAATTCAGTTAAGTAGCAAGCCTTAGATCACTTAAGCACACCCTTGTCTCTGTGGATCGACCCGTACTTGCCGCGTCTCCGATAGACGCCGTGCACTTGCGGTATAACCCGTAGGCCGTAATTTAAACATCTTCTCGGGCCTACCAAGTTTTTGGCGCCGTTGCCGGGGACTTGGCGCGTGCCTTGCTGATATTGGCTCGCTTTACTGATTTCCATCCTATCCCTGTATATATTCATTTACATTTTTTTTGCTTTGTAACACCTGTCTTAGTATAGTTTAGTTAAGCTTTATCTTTGAATTTTATTGTCAATACATACTCTGCATTATAGTCTAATTTCATCTACCATTTGCATCTTTGCATCTAGTGCATATTTCCTTGCATTGTAGTCTTGCATTATTAGTACAACTTTGTATAACTTAGATTTTCTTTTACTCTTGTAATTCCATTTATATCATGCTCTGTACCAGCCCTGTATCTTAGTCACTTGTACCCTCATTTCCCCTGTGACAGTCCAAGTAACCAAGCTTATCACACTGCCAGAGCCCATTTCAGTCCAAAAGACTTTCAAGCTTATGCCAGTGACCTTGTTCATTAGCTTTGCCTTAACCTGCACATCCCAGAAAACTAAAATTCTTTGTTGAGCTGCAGGTACTTGCTGAGCTTGTTGTGTTGCTGTGCTTGCTGAGCGGTTGAGCTGCTAAGCAAGCCTAAGAGGCCAAGGAAAAGCGCAGGGCCTGAGCATCCACTTTCGCTGAACCTAGTAAGTCACCTGCCCTGAAATCTTGGGCATAGTTGCAGCAGCACAGCCATCTTGGCTGCACAGGTTGGTTACTCCACCTGCAATTTCCATTTTGAATGCTAAGCTGCCATGTGTGCATGCTCTGAAAAATCTGCCCTGTGCACATCTGAGTTGAGAATATAATCTGCTTGATCTGTACCATAATTGTTAAACTCAACTGTTGTGTATCTGCCTTGCCAGTCATTGAATGTATGCCATGTAACTTGCTTGCTGAATGAACTTTGCATGCTCTGAGTTGTGCATTGCACATTTGAGCCACTGTCTGCCCTGTGTGTTGAGCCAAGCCCTGAGCCATTAGCCCATTTTACAAACCCTGCACAGAAACAAGCCCTGCACTACCCTGTGCATGATAATCCAAACCCTGTTGTGCTCAACCTCAGCCCCCTGAAGCTGAGTTTCCAAATTGCACATCTGCACCCTTGCTGTGACTTGTTGAGCCTGGTGAAAGCTCTGTGAATCTGTGAAAGAACCTAGTATAACCTGAGCATTTCTCATCTGCCTTGAGCTCCAGCCTCTGAAGCTGTGGAGCCAACTCATTGTCAGACCCATAGCACAGACCCTGTCAATATTTGCATGTTCTTGTATAAATCTCTGAGAATTGCTGCTGCCATAATTTTATTGGCAATCTGAACATGTTGAGAAGTGCAAGCTAAGGTTATTTGCTGTTCATCCAACCCTGGGCTGTAAGCTTGCATACCCTGAGCTCTGCTGGGCTGTAAGCTGCTGGCTAGCTAAACCCACATCTGTTGGGCTGAACATCAGCTGGGCTAACTGAACATCAGCTGGGCTAACTGAACACTGCTGGGCTGATCAACACAACCTGGGCTGCAACCAAACTGAGCCCAGAGTCTGCTGGGCTGTACCCCTTTTCGCTGGGCTGCACATGTTAACCTAACTTGGGCTTACACCAAAACTCAACCCAATTCAATTCAGTTCTGGGCTATACTTTTTCAAACACCTCTGGGCTTAACAATTTCAAATAGCAACTGGGCTGAACATTCCCAAATAAACCAAAACCCAACAAACCAAAAACCCAATAAACCAAATTAAGTCCATTACAATTGGGCTTTGAGTTCAATTTGAGAGCTAGACCATGTCAGGATTTTGGTCTGCATCTGGGGATGGAACAAATAAATCCCTTAGAGAGCTTGCTTATGGGCACCTTTCACAGGATGAACACCCCACATACCATAGTGACTTTAGGGAACTTTATGGGCCTTCTCAGGGCCCTGACCTCACATACCCTAATCATTATGATCATATACATCATCCACCACAGGTTGAAAATGAACAATTTTCTCATACCCAGTCATCACTTTTAGATCAATTAGAGGCTCTGGCGAGACCGCTTTAGATAGGCAATCGCTTTAGAAAGGCAATCTGTCGAATCTAGTTTTTCTAGGCAATATGAAATGCATGCTTGCACTTTATGTGGTGGCTTAGACCACCCCGTGAGTACTGTTATATTTTGCATGATTTTAGGCGTCTAGGGAAAACCATGATAATCCAACGTACGAAGTGTCTAAGTGACTATTGGGACCATAATCAACCTGCACACATGCATCATTCACCACAGTGGGAGATGAACAATTTTATACTCCCCCAACTCCTAGTTTGCAATCGCAATGGAAACACTCATGGAGCAAAATGCTAGGCTTGAGATGAATGCAATGCATGACCATCCATATAGCAACATGTCTGAATTTCCCTTCTCTAGGGAACCTCATGCTCAACTATACAATGAATATCCATATGAGGAATGCATACCCACTAGTGAAGACTCTCCTTCAATGGAACAACTCAAGATGATTCTTCAAAGGAACCGATTGAGTTACAAAATGATAGGATTGAAAATAGTGTTTCTAGTCTTACTCATGCAACTAACATTGAATATGAACCTATCTAGAGGTAGATGAGTACACTAAAAATACTACAATTTTGAATGGAGAGATGGATTTTTGCTATGATGATGATGATGATGATGAATATGAAGAGCATGTGTATTTTGAAAATGTAATAGAATCTTTAGGTTCAGAGACATTAAGTGTCTCTCCCGTGAACCCTATGAATGATTCTTCCGATATTCATGCATGTGATATTGATGTGGAACCTGTGCAATTATCCTGTGAAAATGACCATGATTTACCCACTCTGACCTTAGGAAAGAGTGTGACGGGGTGCAAATGATTTTATACATGAACACAACTTAGATGTACCTAACCTCTCCCGAGTCACAAATTGAAACTCCTCCACCAAACCTAGGTGTAGTGTGTCACAAAATTGCAAAACCAACTTTTCTAAAAATGCCTAACTTAGGCCTAGGACTTTGTGCTTCCCAAGTCCTCTTGGACTATTTTGCATCAAAGTATAACACTCTTAAGGAGCCACAGTTGGAATGTGTATGTCTGCCTGTAATTAGTAAAACTCATTTTGAGTTAGACCTTTTGCATGATGTACCTTTAAAATTGCAAGATTTTGTTCTCACAAACACACCTGTTCACAAGTTTAGGTTTGGGGGAAACTCCTTCACATCTACAGTCTTACTTGCACTCTCATGTTATATTTGTGTAAGATTGTTGATGGTTGTACATATCGTCTTTTGGGTTGATCCTCAACTCTTTTAGACCGTTGGTTTATGGTGCATTTTCATTGTATATATCCAAAGAGGACTTGTTAAATTTTTCTTTTCATGATTCGGTTGAGTCTTCTTGCACATATATTATGCTAATCCGATATGATCTCCGTTGATAATATTGGATTCTAGCCTTGACTAGTGAAGCTCCAACCTTGCTTCCGCCGACATTTCCTAATCTCTTCCCTTTTCTCTTTTCAGATAGTTCTCATGGTATGTGACTGTTTTTAAATTTTTCCTATCTCGTTGACACATTGAGGACAATGTTTGATTTAGGTTTGGGGTGCATTTGCATTTAGAGTTTTTAGTCTTTTTAATCTTTTATTAAAAAAAAAAAAAAAAAAAAAAAAAAAAAAAAAAAAAAAATTTTCAAAACTCTTTTTGTAAAACCTCCAACTTTTAGAGATTTTAGAGTCACTAGCATGCTTTTAGCTATGTTTACATAGAGATTCTGACCGAAATAACAAAAGTTAGAAGTTAGGAGAACACAATCGGGTTTCTTAGTTGATTAGAGCGTTAAAGTTGGATTTAACCATACCGGAGGGCGAATTAGGTGCTTGTTTAGATATTCGGTAGTAGAATTGTGATCACCCATAGTGGAGACTACCCATTTTACATCAAGCGAGGTACCGACCTTCACTCTTTGTGACTTTCTAGAAAAGCTTTTAGAGTGTGTGTCACCGTACGTCAATTCCGGTAGGAATGGTGAGCTACCCAACTTCGCACCACTTTCAAGACTACTTTTGATCTCTTGAGTGCTAATTCCGTCAATCATGAGGGTGACGTCCAAAGATGAAAACTCCTTCTAAATACCGATTTGCGTTAGCATCACTCTCTCTCTCAATCGCCAAGACCCATAGAAACACATCATCAAAGAACCTGATTTAAATCGAATATTGAAAGAAAAGTTTAGATAGTCCAAGGTTTATATGCAACAAAACAAAGAAAAGAAAATAGGATGAGAATTAATGAAGTTTGTGAAAAATTGAGTTTATCGTTTTATTGTAAAAAAAAAAAAAATATCAAGTTTTTGTAAAGTTCAGAAGTTCGTCATCAACAATTGAAGACCGAAGACCGAAGATTTAAGACGTTTCTATGGTTTCTTATGAGAGAGTGATATTAATTGCCGATCGGGTGAGAAGTGAGTGAGTACTCCCACCCCTTGCTAATGGTTGATTTCCTTTCTTAGAGATCATCAGAAAAAGATTCTTTTTGTCCACACTTCCGTGGAGTCTCCAGATTTTATTTCGGAAGGTTATCCTTCTTACCTACAACGTGTGCGGGATTTCTCTCTTTACTCCCGCCCGCACACATGAGAGACTAAAAAGGCGATCTTTTGAGTGCAATTATCATAAAACCCTAATGGTGAGGCGAAGTCGAGGCTTATGATCACAATCGAATCCGAATTCTTTCATATGGTATGGTTACTTCTCGCTCAAAGACTTAAGGATGAGAATTGTTCTTCGATAGTTCTAACTTCTCGTTACTAGCATGCAGAAACTCTATGTCCTCATAGCTTCTAGGATGCTTGAGACTCTTTTTACACTACGAAGTTGGAGAAGGTTTTGTGGGTACACCTCTGGTAAACCCTCACGAGACTATAACTCGTCCAAATAGGGACACCTAGGGGTTTAAAGGCTTAGTGCATACGCTAAATGCATTCGAGAGACTCTGCGACGGGGGTATAGTTAGGATTTCTTAATTTTGTTTCACTTGAGGACAAGTAAAATTCAGGTTTGGGGGTATTTGATGAGTGCCAAATAGTGCATATTTATACATCTTTTTATTGGCATTTTACTCATCTTTTGCGCTTATAAACGGATATTATCCCATATTCTCGTATTTTCCTTGTTTTCAAGAATAAATATTTGTATTAATTAATTTTGTGTTTTTAGGTAATAAATAAAGCTCGGAGAATCGAGGAGCCAAAGGAGCGAGGAATTGGAGACAAGCGTCTATGGAGCAGATAGCCAAAGCCTCAAGGCGAATCGGCTTGCAACCCAACAAAGAAGACATGGGCTAGAGCTACCCACGACCCGATCCGAACCCGCTCATTCCGAGCCGTTGAGATCTCACCCAAATGCATCACACGGTCGCTCCTTCGCTCACATCAACCCTCGATGTACTCGCGCAACACCGAGATCGCTCCAAAAACCGGGCTACCTCTCTCACCGTTCGGATCCTCCACCTGCTAGATCCTACGCTCGCTGAAGCGTTCTTATCATCCCCCGCTGTTCGTGCCTCACACCGAAGCGACCCATACACCTATACCCCTATTCGATCGACCCATTCCTCCTTTCACTTTCTCTTTCTTCTCTTCTCTCTTTCCCACGAGCTCTGCAAACCCAGCTCCTCCCCCATGCCTTTGCAGCCGCCTCACCACCACCAACTCCTTTATCTCTTCTCGTCACCATCATCATCACAACATCGCCCGCACCACCCACCTCTCTAGCTCTTATTTTTCTCTCTTAGCTTCTGCAACCCTAGAAGCTAACTTAGAGAAGATAAGAACTAGGGTTAGGTTAGCCAACAACCATGCATGGCGTTTCTGAGAGCCGCACGACAAGAGGGAGAGCGAATTCAGAGTATGGGTTGATTTATTTTCTATTTTTAATCGAATTTAGGGTTTGGGTATTTGGAGGAGTTGTATGTATAAATAGAGGAGTAGAGAGTGAAATTAGTTACGCCTGGATTAGCCTGATAGCTCACTTTAGGTTTAATTTTGTGTATTTGTTATTTCATCATGTTTTAATTTAGTGCTAGGGTTTGAGATGAAACCCTAATTCATGACCGTGTTCTTCATGCTCCATATATTGTTCTTGATTGCTTAAATCATTTGTAAGATAGTCTTTAATCTCAAAGATGTCAACTCATTGCTCTCACAAAGGCATGACAAAGCCATGTATGCACCGTAGTTTGATTATATCCCCGAGATGATTATGCTACAAACTTAAGCTCATTAGATTAATGTTATCTACTGATTAATTGTGCCTTAATCGCATAGCTTAATACTTAGGGATGAATACCTTTTAGTTGCGATTAAAGTTATCAATCTGAGAAACATATTTGACATAAGGCGGACTTGACACCTCTCCTTTATATGTCAAAACAAGAATAAAATCATGAGTTGAAGAACATAGTATAGATTAGTGGTGGAATCAAAGACTCTAGTACCCCTTTGTTACTGCTTTCATCCCTTAGCTTAGGTTCATCATTACTCAATCTAGCCAGACGGCAACCAAAATCCCTCTCGTTGTTACATTACTATCACCCGAATTCGGCTTAAGTAGCAAGCCTTAGATCACTTAAGCACACCCTTGTCTCTCGTGGATCGACCGCACTCTGCCGCGTCTCCGATAGACGCCGTGCACTTATGTATAACCCGTAGGCCGTAATTTAAACATCTTCTCGGGCCTACCATAATACCCGAAACCTAAGCTGCGGGGATGGGGTGGGGATGGGATTCAAGGTCCCCGCCCCATACCCGCCCCGTAACTTTCATATTATAATGGTTTAGACTTTTATGCAAGAATTCATGTCGAATTTTTATACTTCTACCACTTAGTCGAGCTTTCTTTCATTTATTTCTATACTTCTGCCACTTCTTTCATTTATTATATTCTTGATCGTTGTTGTATATTCATCACTTTCGCTTCTTTGTTGTGATCTGACACATTCTCTAAAAGTTAAAATAGTGAAAGAGATACGATAATGCAATGGTTAACATGGACGAAGATAGAATGAGAAAGGAAAAAGTAGCAAAACTAATAAGTCATTTGATTCTTTTGTTCACTTTAAGATGAATTTACGAATTTTAAATTTTAGAATGCATTATTCTTATGTTATTATTTTTGTTTAAGTTTTGATAATAAATACATATATGTATTAACACCATGTTACGGGTAACCCATGGGAAACCCGCCCCGCCCCAATTCATGTGGGTAATGGGGCGGGTATGGGTAATTTTTTTACGAACGGGGTAGTGACTGGGATTGGCATACCCGCCCCATACCCGCCCCATGACCATCCTTAACTATTCTGGATGATTGAAAATCAATTGATAAACGGAATTGCTCATAAACAGAATTGGTAAACTAGTTGGGCCTGATTGACTTATTCATCCCAATTCGCCTATAATTCTAATTCTTCACAAGTACACGTATTAGGTTGGGAGTTGCATTAGTTTATTCGAGACCGACTGATACGGAAAAATTTGTGAATAGTTCGGTAAACTGCTAACTAGACCCATTCATCCAAATATCTTTTAACGCGGCATTTTTCTGGGTGGAATGATTTCTTTAGTGCAACTTGCTCTAAGCGTTGATCTGGTGTATGATATAATAGGAAATAAGCAGAAAGGGACGCTTAATTGGACTTTGAGTCCGCTGACCGAAAAACTACAATCGTCTGACAGTCATGGCTTCATTGGACACCGATTGGCAATTAAATAGCCAGACACATGCGTATCAAAAAATTTAAAAACGCCCAACTGCATGTTTTCAACAATATAAACTTTTTGATTTCTTCAAACTTCTTAGCAGAAGGCTTAGTCTAAGAGCATCTCCAACAATTGGTGCTAAAATTTTTACGTGGAATTTTTATTTAGATCCTTATTTATGGCGTGATTTGTTTGTGGAAAAAATAGTAATCCTTTGCTCATGAACAATCTCCAATGGTGGGGGTCATATTTCTAAGATTTGTTATTTTTGGATAATGATTAAATTAATTCCCTTTTTCTTATTGGTTTAAAAAATTTATTTAAAGATACAAATTTAAAATATAATTAAAAAGATGACATGGAGGTCATTCCTAAAATCTAAATAAGACTTTCTCTAAGATCTTCGTATTTATTTTGACATCCTTCCTACTTAATAGGACCCACTGTTGGAGATGCATTTTATGTAAATGAAGGTCTAAAATCCTATATGTCATAAAAAAATAAAATTTTCAACCTCTGTTAGAGATGCTCTAAAAGATATAATTTTTTTCCTGATGGCCATCAAAATAAACTAGAACCCTCTGGGAATAATCAAGAAACAAGAATTTCACTGAGGCTAGGATAGTATTTAATACGCCTGCCACCAAATATCCCACCTGCTAAGAAGGTAATTGCAGGCCATGCAATTAAGAAAAACTATTTGCAAGAATCTATGCATATCTTAATCATGTATTCTTTAGTATTCCATAGCCCACTCCATTTTGTGTGTCCCTAGTAACACTACTAACAGAGCTTCTTCTGCACCAAACGTTGTTTCTCACTTTAAATTGTTAAATCCCTGTTTGTTAAATAAATCTTAATTCTTTGTTGAATCTTCTTGGATAAATGTTGAAGGCTCTTTATCCTTGCTTCCTTTACAATTATGTTCGCTGCCGAATTAAATTTTTGATTTGTGAACATTACCTGAGCCTGAGGAAGTTCTTTTAATGATGTCTTAACTGCTTGAACTGTGTTTTCGCTTGTCCAAAATGGACTTGTGTTATCCTTGTTGATGCAGTATGCCAAAACTCTACAGTCTGTTATTAGTGTAACGCTGGAAAGAACATTTTCTGTTAGCCATGTGATCGTTTTTTTGTAATGCTTTCGCTTCCGCATGGAAAGCTAAAGTGGCTGTTTCCGAGCCCGTTGAGACGTGCATAAAGGACCGAAGATCTACTGAATAAACTATGTGTGCATATCCCATTGAAAGGTCTTCTTTCTTGAAAGAAGCGTCTATAAATATTGTCCAATCGGATTTTATATTCGACTATTTGGAAATGATGATCATTAGCCGGTTATTATCCCAATCTTTTGTTTTATGATTTTGAGGGATGGACTGCAAGAATTTGTTGATTTGATCAATTAAAAGCCTTGGATTTGGATTACCTTTTCGACACCACCGAGCATCTGTATTTCCAAATGAACCATGATATGGTTGCTATATTCCCAGTCAAATTATCCATATCTGGATTTATGAGCCACTTTTTAACCCATGTTGTGATTGAGTCCGTAATATCTGGAAGAATCAAATGTCCCGGAGAGAAGCTAAACCAAATGGCTCTGGCAAAAGGGCAAGATCCAAATAGGCGTTTTTCAGTTTCTTGAACCTGAGTGTTGCACAGCTGACAGTTTGGGTCAATTTTCGGGTTGTGGGCACCTAATTTTGAAGATGTGGGTAAAGCTTTTCCAGTTAGCTTCCACACAAAAAGATTTATTCTTGGAATTGCTTGAATTTTCCAAATGCTTTTCCATGGAAAATTTATGAGAAAATTATCCTCTTCTTGAGCTTGGTTAGCTAAAAATTATAAATGTTTTTAGCCGAGAAGAGTCCTGAATGATGGTGTAACCATTTGATTTTGTCTTCTTCCTCTTTACTTGGAGATATGGCTTGAATTTTATTTCTCACTTCCGGATTAAAATAACTATTCAGTTTTTCTCGTTCCCACTTATTATCTTCAGTAATAAGCTCTTGAACTTTTTTTGGAGTTGGTCCCTATGAAACTTGAGGTTGAGGTAGTATTTCCGAATTTGGAATCCATTTATCTTCCCATATTTTAACAGAGTTTCCATTTTTCACTTGTCAGATAAAGTTTCCTTTAATTAAATCTAGGCCTTTTCGGATGCTTGTCCAAATCCATGATACGTTGGAACTTGTAGAAGGTTCAAGAGGATGGTAATTTGGGAAATATTTTGCCTTGAGATTTTTTTCCCACAGTTGATCTTTTTCTATTATTAATCTTCTGGCTATTTTGGTGAGAAACGTTATATTAAACTGATGAGGATTTTTAATACCTAGTCCTCCTTGAGCAATTGGCTTGCAGATGTACTTCCAAGCTCTAATGAATCCTCCTTGTCTTTTTTGACCTTCTTTATTCCATCAGAAATTTCTTTATATACAATCCAATTGATTCAAGGTTTCTTTTGGAAGTGCAAGCACCTGCATCTGGTACGTCGGGAAAACTTGCAATATAGATTTTATTAGAACTTTCCTTCCTGTTTGAGATAGGAGTTTTGATTTCCAGCCTTGCAGAGTAGAGAATATTTTTGAAGAAGTGGCTCGAAATTCGCTTTCCTAATTTTATCAAACAAATAGTGGTGTTCCAAGATATCTATCATTTTTCGTCATCAGGGGAACTTTAAGGATTCTGGCTATAATTTTTCCATGTTTAGGATGAATTTTTGGGCTGAAATAGACACTGAATTTTTGTAAGTTTATCATTTGGCCTGTTATATCTCAGAATAGGGATAGAATTTCCAGAAGAATTTTTGCTTCCCCCAGATCAGCTTTTGTAAAGAGAAAACAATCATCAACGAAGAAAAGATGGGAAATATTTGGAGCATTTATATTGATTTGAAAGCCGGAGATTTTTTTCCCTGATATTACATTTTCTAGATGCCTGAAAATAATTTCCATGCAAATCAGAAATAGATAAGGCGAGAGTGGGTCTCCTTGTCTTAAACCTCTTGAGATTTTAAATTTTGACCCGGGCGAACCGTTGATAAGGATGAGAAAGAGGTGGTAGAAATGCATTGTATAATAAGATCAGTCCACCTTTCATCGAAACCAAATCTAAGTAGAGCTTTTTCAATGAAATTCCACTCCACCATATCAAAAGCTTTGGAAAGATCCAATTTCAGGGCTAGAGAGCCTTTTGTTTTCTTTGAGGTTTTCATAGAATGGATAAGCTCGTGAGCTATAATAATATTATCGGTGATTTGTATTCCAGGAAGGAACGCCGATTGGTTGGGAGATATAATCTAGTTGAGGATGTGCTTTAATCTATTAGGTAGAATTTTTGAAATTAGTTTGTATATGGTGTTGCTTAGGCTTATTGGTCTAAAATCAGCCGGAGTTTGAGGAGTTGAAATCTTTGGGATAAGGGTAATGAAGGAGTAATTTATATCCTCGTCGAGAATACCCGTTTTACAGAATTCCTGAACTGTGTTTACAATGTCCGGGCCGAATACTTCCCAATTGGCCTTGAAAAAGCCTGGTTGAAATCCATCTGGTCCCAGAGCACCCCATTGATTCATACTGGAGAGAGTGAGCCAGATTTCATTTTTTGAAGGGATTTTTAGTAAGGATAGATTTTCTTCTTCATAAACGCACGGTTTTATGATGCTAGACAAGTCAAAACTACAATTGTTTATCTGGGATGTTCTAATATGAGAAAAGTGGTTTATCAGGAGAGAGTAGATTTGATCTCTATTCGAGAGCCAGAGCCCATAAGGTTCTCTAAGGGTATTGATGGAATTGATTCTTTTTCTATTGGAGGCTGTGGCATGGAAATATTCCGATTTTCTGTCATATTCCTTGAAAAATTTATCTCCAGATAGTTGATGATAGTAATCCTTTTCAATCTCGTACCATTTTCTAACTCTGCTTGAAGGTTTTTTAGCCTGTCTATATCTCTGGCGATATTTCCGGTTTTATGGATGCTCTCAATTTTATTATTTAAGATCCTGATATTTTTATGTATATTACCGAAGACGTCCGAATTCCACTGGGAAAGATCTGAGGACATGAGTTGAAGTTTTAGGGAAAAGTTTTCATTTGTTGAGAAGTTGGAGTGTAATTCCCAAGATGCTTTTACTACCCCGTGTAAGTCGGTGTGAGATAGCCAAGATCTGATACATCTAAAGGGTTTTTGAAGTTTTAACTTTTCGGGTTTATTATCTAATAAAATATGAGTGTGATCTGATCCAACTCTAGGTAAATGTGTTACCTTAGTTTCTGGAAATACCTGAGCCCATAGAAAGGAGGTCAACGTCTGTCAATTCTCTTTCGCAAATGTTTGCTTCTCCTTTTCTGTTATTTGACCATGTGAAAGGAGCGCCTTTATATCCTGCATCTTGCAAGCCAATTGCGTCTATTATCTGGATGATGATATTCTTGCTGCTAGAACTGGCCTTGTTCCCCCCTTGCTTTTCATTCGGATCCAGAATGATGTTTAAGTCGCCAATCAAGGCCCAAGTCTTATTCACTTGCTGGGCCAGACCTGAGATATAATTCCATTGTTCAATTTTTTCATCAGTTTCAATTGCACCATATACGCAAGTGATGAAAGATTTTTCGTCGCATATATTTACTTCAAAATGACACACGTTATATTGTGCTGATATTAACTTCATATCTATATTATTATGCCAGGCGATTGCTAGCCTTTTCGCTAATTCCACTGATGGAATAATAAACCAGTCATGAAACTTGGATTTTTTTAAAAATATATCCATTCGAGACAACAATGCTTTTGTCTCGGCTAGGAAGACAATGTCAGGGTTATATAATTGGCTAAGATAGTGAAAATGGTCCTTGGTGATGGGGGTGCCTATACCATGGACGTTTCAGGACAGAAGTTTCATAATGTTAGAGAAAAAAAAACTAAATTTTCAGTAAGGAGATGTACAGAGGACAAGAGAAATTGAAAATGAACAGAAGGTGAATAACCCCTATTAGATTTAAAAAGGGATCAACTAGAATAAACTCAGGCTAACAAAATGATTAGGGGAAGATTACTAAAGATACAAGGACAACAAAATGGAGATTGAAATCAAGGAAGCAGAATGAAAAGTTTGACCACAACACTTAACAGAATAGGCAAAAATTGGAGAGAAAAGAATAATATGCAAGGAAATTGGGGAATTACACAAAAAGAAAACAGATTATCAGATTTTACACTGGCAAGGGAAATATATATAACAGGATGTACAGGATACAGACTTATACAGACTAAGAAAGCATAAACATATAATTACAGAGCTACACCAACAAAAACTACAAATAAGAAACAACAATGAACAATAGAAAGGAATCTAAAAACAACAAGATAACAGACTAACAAGATATCAGACTAAAGCAAAAACAACCAAGAAAAGAGACATAGGCTCTGACACTAAGTCTGCACTGTGAGTCATATAGTTTTTTTCTGATTCATAAGGGGTCAAATAGGCATCAACCAAATTTGGCTATTCCTTTGCCTTTAGCCTTAGGGTCCACAATTTCTTGAGAGGCAGTAGAACCTTCACCACTAAACCACTGATGAGGGTGATAGCTTGTAGATTTGGACTTGTCTTGCTCCTCAATAACATGAATGTCTTTTGGAAGCTCAGGAACTTGTTCTGGTGGCTGGCAGTTCAAGTCAATCTCAGTGATCTTCAGTTTCTTTGAAGCTGGTAGAGGTACATCCCAGTGGAAATAAGACTGCATTAGTTGCCAGTTTCTGGAGTAGTCCATATCCAAGTTGAATGGTTTCTGTGAAGAGCTAGAACCACTCCATAATCCAGCTTCAATGTTCAAAGAGTGACCAGGTCTATCCCTTTTATGTACCACTTTCCACATGTAAGCATCTTTGTTATCACAGCTAGCAGGAGGAAATGTAGTTGCATTTGCATTAAGAGAACCCATAGCAGGAAGTCTAGTACTCTCACTTTTTTGTTGTGTCTCACCAATACTGCCTTGACTAGCATGCTCCACTTCAAATTGCTTTAGATAGTCAGAGCAAGTGACCTCAGAAGCAGCTTGTTCTTCATCGGAGTCAACTAGAATATCCTCATCAAAACCCATCATGTCATTCTGCATATCCAGCTGAGCTGGCTGCTGTAAATTCTCTTGCTCCATTTGATGTTCATCAATTACTGCATAGCATCCATTACAACATCTGCCTCAGTTTGTTGCTCTTCAATTTTTTTTCTAGTAAGCTACAAATTGCTCACAGTTCTCCATTTTATGACCAATCACCTTGCAGAAGCCACAATAATTGTTGGGAAAATGATGGAATTGGAATGAAACTTCATTGTTGTATCCATTTCATTTTCAACATATACACTGAAGTTGAGTCTCTGCCTGAATCTAATGCTAGCTCTAATAGTTATAGAGTAGCTCTGATTTGCATTTCTCACAGGGTAAGAAAATGAAAGAATTTCTCCCATGCAAGATATGTATCTTCTTAAGTTCTCACTAGTCACCTGTGCTTGAGTTAGATTGTGCACTGTGATGAAGAATTTTTCTTCAGTTGGAATCCAGTTTACCAATCTCTCTGTCTTATCCATGCAGAATAAATCAGCATAGACTACTCTTGTAGCCACTGCTAAGACTATGTGCTCTCAAACCTAATTAGAAACGTTAGATCTCTAAGAGACTTGACAAAAAGGCCTCATTGAATCTTCCACTGAAATAAAAGGGCATTTCTAACATCCCAGCTATTCCTAGCAACTGGTTCAACAAAGACTCCTAACAAGCAGCTTGTCCATAATTGTTCATTATTCATGAACCTTGGTGGTATAATGTCTTCTAAAGCAAACTTCCTACCATTACTCATATTCAAAGAGGCTTGTAACATGTTTGTTAAATTGGAAACATCACCATGCCAAATAGCTTGCATGGTGATACTGAATCTCAGCTGGGAAGCTACTTCAATGGTTATGAAAAGAAATTGTGATGTGTGGGAGAAGGTTGAAAGATATCCAGAGAGAGGATAGCATAATAAGGTTTGTGAATACATCTTTGGTAAGGTGATTATATAGTGAAAATTAGGGTTTGAAGAGGATTAAAAAATTGCTTCACAGAAAAATTAGGTATAAAATTTCACATAGGCTAATTTAAAATTGATTGAGTAGAAATTAGGTTAATAAGCAAAATCAACCAGGTGTAATAGAGGATCTCAGGAATTGAAACAGATGTCAATTGAGAGCTAAAATTGAAAAAGATATCTCTAAATCCGGCAGAACAAAGGGAAAATTATAGCGTGAATCAGACTGAGAAGGGATAATCATAATCATTACCTGACAAGGGAGATTGATATTCAAACGCAACCGTGTAGATTTTGCAAAAAATTGAGATTTTCTCGACTGCCACCACCACTACTAAGCTTCCAATTAAAAATTAAACCTAAACCTATTCTAATATGACCCCATTAAGCATAAACCTATAGATTTAAGTGTTTCCCTATCATCAGAGCCTATGAACGGACAATTAGCTGCTCATGGCGATAGGGAAAACCATATTGAAAATCGGAGGAGAAGGAAGAAAACTATAAAGAAAACGGTTTTTCCGTGGGAAAGCGAATTTCGGGTTTTTTCACTTCCTTCATCCCCGCGTAGAATACATTAAGTTAAGGAGGTACAGTCCCTGTAAAATAAATCCCTATTTAATAATGATATCTTCTGTTAGAATACGGGCATCCGACTCAAAATCACATGGCAAATGAGTTGAAAGGTCCTAATGATTATAAACCGCGGGATCTTACATAATCCAGGACAATGTGGGACTATATATTCTCAACACACCCTCATGTGTAGCCTCGTTGGGTCTAATACATGGACAATAAATCGGGTGATGGGGAGTGAAGGTGCAGTCAAATGACTCGACACAAAAAAAATAGCCTGCTCTGATACCATGTTAGAATATGAGCACCCAACCAATTGGCAATGAGTGGAGAGGCCCTAAGGATATAAATAAAGCCAAATAAAGGTGTTTCTATCAAAAATAAATCTCGGGAGGACCAAAATTTATTGAAATCAAGTCTACCATGATGTTTGTGGTACATTTGTTAAGAGACTTTTAAAGATGTTTCTCATGATCTCTTTATTTTTAATTGCAAATCTTTCTTTCGTTATTAAATTTTTGTAATTATTTTTGAAGTATCTTTGAGTGGCGTTGTCATGCAATCAAGTGCAACACAACACAATGAGCATGTGCCTTTTTATTTAATCTGAATGAGCATGCACTTCTAAATTATTAGTTTTTATATTATGTATTTCGGAAAATGGGTCATTTTTCCAAATATTTTTAAAATCTTGTTTAAATGGACGAGTAAAAATTAGTATGGGTGAAATGAACAAAAAAAAATAGCAAGGATGAAACTGGATGCATCCTGATGTAAAAAAAAGAAAAAGTATTTGAAAATGGGTAGGATGAAACTGGTTACATCCTGACTATTTTTGTATTTTTGTCCATTTAAACAAGATCAAAATCTAGATGTTTTTTCGTAAAATGGGCTATATAGCCAAAAGTGCAAGTTTTTGGGCTATATGGATCGGTAAGCTTTTAAATGCAGGTCAAATGTCCAAAAGAATCTTTTTAATATGGAGAGACCTTACTGCCCTCCAAAGACAACATTTCTTCTCGTCTTCTTCGTTTAAAAAACCAAATCACGAAAAAAAAGTATAAGTTTTCTTCTCGTCTTCTCTGCTCTCGATCTTCTCTTTCTCCATCGCCACCATCATCAACTATAAACCACATCTCCTACCACCACCACCAACAATATTACTACCACCACCATCTGCATCTACAACAAACTACAACCAACAAAGACCACCTTCCTTCACCACCGTAACACCCCCACCGACAATGATTGAGAATTGATGATATTTGAGTTTTTTTAACAATACAGTTGATTTTAATTTTGGGGAATAATCATAATAATACCAACAATACAGTTGATTTTAATTTCTTTGAGGAAGAATTTCAAGTGCAGTTAGCATTAGCTATTAGTGCATCGGATCCGCATGGTAAATTTAGAGGCGGTGGTTTGGGTGGCGTTGATGGTGGTGGTGGAGAAGATATTGAATTAGATCATCGATTAAAGTCAAGCCAAAGGATTAGTCTTGGGGTTCTTCCTTGTGGGGGTGGTTCTAATGTTCCTGTGCTGGAAATTCCGGTTGATATTCTTTCTCTTCGTTACTGGGTTAGTGCTAATTTCTCTCGTTCTCTTTGATTTTTGTTCAAGTGGGGTGGATTTGTGATTAGGGTTTAAATTAATTTGGGGTAAATTGAATTGTTTGAGTTGTGAAATTGAATTGCTTGAAAATTTTAGTGAAATTAGATGAAGGTTGTAATTTTGAGTGAAAACATTGTCGGTGGGGGTGTTTTAGAAACGTACCCGCCTTGAGAATTGATAAATCAGTTTCATCTAGTTTACACATTTATATAGCTCAATTTTCATCAGAATACTCAGGATGAAACCTATTTTCATCTAGTTGTGGACTGTAATATATAATTGTTTTGTCAAAATATGCAGGATGAAAACTGGTTTCATCTAGTTTACACATTGATATAGCTCAATTTTCATCGTAATACCAGGATGAAACCCATTTTCATCTAGTTGTGGTCTGTAATATTTATTTATTTTTTGTCAAAATATGCAGGATGAAAACTAGTTTCATATAGTTTATTCATTGATATACCATTTTTGTCAGAATACTCAGGATGAAACCCATTTTCATCTAGTTGTGGACTGTACTATTTTTTTTTTGTCAAAATATGCAGGATGAAAACTAGTTTCATCTAGTTATAGACTGTGATATAATTGTATTTTCATCGGAATATGCTGGATGAAAATCAATTTCATCTCGTTTTGAAGCGTGGTATACCTGGATTTTCATTACTAGATTACTAACTGAATTACCCACATGCCATATTACACAGGAAATTTCAACATCATTTCAGTAAATGGCCCTATGTCCTTTCAATATTTCAATCTCGATTCATGCAAAAAAAAAAAAACAATTTAGAAGCAATTTGGGCTTTATTTCAAATTGAAACAATTAGTATTGTTGCACGTTCTGTTTGTCGACGATTTAGGTGTATTGATGATTGATGATGCTGATCAAGTAATGCTAGCTAACCTCTGTCTATATAGGTAATGAAAAAGTTCAAAATATTGATTTTGACACCAATTAAGCAATAGAATAAGAATTCCTTGTTCAACTGTTTCGTCTATTATATTTTATTTTCTTTCAACGCTTACTACATTGTTAACTTTGAATTCCACCCTACGTATGTTTTGATTGCGGTGTTTGTTGTGAAATCAAATCGCAGAAATAATGTGTTTCAACCAATGAAAGCCTTGCTGCATTATTGGTCCCACTTAATGGCTATGAACTACATGTAGATGTATGCCAATGGGACCGTAGAGCTGAGATTGCTAAGAAAAATGATGTAGATGCTGTGAAGATTGCAGATTCAAGGTGATGATATGTTGGTTAAGTTGCTGCTGTGGTGGTATAGGCTGATAATGACATTTCTGTACTACTAAGTGGAGTTTTAGTTGTTCTTAGACTAAGAAAGGGTATTTTAGGTGATTGATATTTTTTTGTTTTTATTTTCATGGGTCAAATATCCATTTTGGCTAAATGAACAGTATTTTTCTGTTTTTTGGCCATATAAACAATATCTAAACCTAGCAGTCCATTTCACCCAGGAAATGTTTGTTTTGGTCTTTTTGACCAATTTTGTGATGTTTTTTTCACCCAGAATTTGTTGATTTTGGTCTTTTTAACCAATTTTATGTATTTCTAAGTCGTCGGCTCTCATATTTATTTATGTTTATCTATGTATATCTCATATTTATCGGGTGTCTGCTCTGTTCTCCGTTCTCGGTTATGATCTAGCTTTAGTTTTACAGGTTCTGAGTTTACACGTGTATATTTGAAGTACTAGATTGAATAGTTTAGTGTTGTATTTACATTTTTGTTTCTAGATCTTGTGATCCTCTTTAATTTGTTGATAAATATGTTTAGTCTGGTTAATGATTGCATTACGTGTGTCAATTTTCATTACCACAAACTTGATAAAGTTCTTTTCAGCAGGCAAAAAAATTTCGATAAATTTTTCGTCGAGCTTATAATTTACCAGCTAAAGGAGATTTTGGCATCTCTTCTTTAAATTGGAGGAGGGTTTCTTCAAATCAATTTCAAAAAAATCTTTGGCTGAGTCATGTATTATCTATCATCTCTTCCATATGCATGCGGGTGTTACTATTATCATCATTGTTATTGTTACCGTTTTAAGGTCTGGTCACTATTATTAGATTTAACATATAGAGATGTTGATACGACGTTATGCCGACAGTGAAATGGCATTAAGTTTTAAATGTTCTGGTTCGGTGTCTTTCAGTTTTTTTTTTGTTTTTTTTTAAAGCATGAAATTAAGAAAAAACCAACTAAATTGTTATTACACGTGGGAATGTGATTCTCATAGAATCACTCAAAATAATTTGATTAAGAAAAGCCGGATTCGTCTGTTCCCAAATTGAAGTTGAAAGGTTTCCCGCTTGGCTACCATTGGCTGCAAAGTTTGCCAGTCCATCCGCGGCTTGGTTTCCTTCTCTATAGTTATGTTGAATAGCACAACATGGGATTTTTCGCATTCGATGTATTTTTTCCTCAATCATTTCAGAGATATACCATGGAGCTTCCCTTGGATTGTTGATGAAGTGCACGAGATTTTCCGAGTCCGTTTCGAACATGACTTTAGTCCAGTTTCTTTCATTTGCTGCTCTAGTTGCTATCACTGCGGCCCATGTTTCCGCTGTTAGTGCCGTAGTTATACCTAGAGGTTGTGCAAGAGCCAGTACTGTGTGCACGCTCGAGTTCCTGCATATGAATCCTGCTCTTGCTATTCCCGGGTTTCCTCTAGCTAGAGGTGTAAAACATGCCGGCCCGGCACGGCCCGGCACACGAAGTCGCGTGCTTCACGTGCCATGTGTCGTGCTGTGCTGTGCCAACGATTTAAACGTGCTGTGCCATGCTGTGCTTTACTAGTCAAAAGCTAGGCACAAGACAGCTCACCGGGCACTCCCCACGAATAAATGTGTCGGTCATGTCGTGCCGGGCACATGTGCTATAAACAATTTGAATCACTTAATGTATACATTAAGTCGAACATTATCACAGGAATTTAATTAGACAACATATAATTTGAAATTATTTCAAGTAAAATTAACTAGTTTATTCAATAAAAAGAAATAGCCTATCAAATATAAAATTGGATTATTATCATGTAAATTAATATTCTAGTTAAATATAGGTGATGACATTATAACAACGATATTGAAATATATTTTCCAAATATTAAGGTATTATATGTATTGTTATTATAAATAAGCCAACATAAAATGTTAAAAACTAGCTAGAATAGTGACTCTTTTGTGAAATATACAGAAAATGCGATGTATTATGCCTTGTTATATAGTGTATTTGTACATGTTATGACGTGCTCTCTTAACGTGCCGTGTCCGGCTGACCATGTGCTTATCCGTGCCGCGTGTCGTGCCGTGTTGTGCTACCGTGCCAATTAGTCAAACCTCAAAGACGTCCCATTTAACTAACGTGTTGTGCCGTCTTTTGGCTAAGTCACGTGTCCGGGTCAGCGGCTCAAATTTTAGCGTGCTGTGCTGGGATGTGCTCCTGTTGGCACAACCCAATTTACACCTCTACCTCTATCTACACCATCAATATTTATTTTATACCGTGACTAGTGTTGGGATACTCCAACCCACTTGAATGGTTGTAGAGGATTTTGTTATGTTTGTTGTCAATCTGTAAGGACTCTCCCTGGAGAATCAAGGGGAGGTCATTTTTGCCAATTCAAATTCATGTTGGAGTGCGAATGATCTTACCAGGATGTTGTCATGGTTGGACTGCTTCCGATTGAATACGAGCTCATTTCTGGTAGTCCATATAGACCAGAAGAGGAAACAACAGTATGTGATAGAAGAGGTATTACCTCGAGTTTGCAGTAATTGCGAAATTGTAGTTTGGTGGTTTATGATAATTGGTTGGTGGTTACCTTGGGGATGGTTTACTTATATGCGGTTAGAAAGGGTGTTCCAAGTGGACAAAATCACTGGACAATGAATCAACATGTGATTGGCTGTTTCAGCATCAGAATTGCATCTGGGGCATATGTTGTAGGTGGAGAGATTGATGTGATGGAGCAGAGAAGGTTGGTAAACCTTTATTTATAGCTTTCCACAAGAAAAGCTGAATTTTTGGAGGACACGGTAAGGTCCATAAGAATTTTGTGTTTGAGAGGGGTTAAGTGTGAGGTCGTGGGAGAGAGTTGTTTTCCTGTTGTATTAGACAGTTGTACCCGGAGGCTGTGGTATATTGACCCGATTTAGAGTGAGGCCAAATAATTTTGTCAGAGGTGTTGTTGAGGGGGAGGTGGATGTTTATAATATGATGGGTTACATTGTTGGGGAGGTTGCTCAGTTGATCGTGATTCCAATTATGAGAGATGGGGTCGATTAAGTCTGCGACATATTGGATAGGGTCGCACTGGATTGGATCAAGGTTTTGAAAGTGGGGTATCCAATTTTCTTGGATAGGGGTATCCAAACCATTTCCTATTTGGTGAAATATATGATTTTTGATAGTAGGTATGAGAGATGCCATTTGTTTCCATTGTGGGTTGGCAGTAGTGGGTATTGATATCGTACCTTGCAATATCGGTTGATTGTGGAGGTATTTCTCGTTGAAGAGGCTTGAGAAAATGGAATGTGGTTGGTCTTGAATATACCAAAAAATTTCATGAAAAGAGCTTCGTTGTGATGACTACTCTTCCTGACACCTAGCCCACCCTCCGCTATTGGCTTGTTTAGCTTGTTCCATCATAATGGGTGTAGCTTTCGGACCGAAGAATCGTGACCCCAAAAAAATATTCCTGGTAATCCGATCAATTTGTTTGTGAACATGGGTGGGGAAAATTTGAGTTTGCATGAGGTGATTTGAGGTTGGCGTTAAGGATGTTTTTATTAGAACCAGTCTTCCTGTAGGGGTAAGGCATTTTGTGATCCATCCTTGTGGTTTGCGTGCCAATCTCTGTATTAGCGGTTCAAAGATGTGACTTGAGGTTCTCGCATGTTTGAATTGAACTCCTAAGTATACAGGTGGGCTTGATGTAGTCGACATGCCGAAGAATTGGTGAAGGTTATCTATGTGATGTTGTTGTTGTCTTGGGCGGTGAATGATGGTTGATTTTGCTGCGTTGATAATTTGACCCGCTGAAGAGCCGTATGATTGAAGAATTCTTTGGAGGTGATTATTAATTTCTTGGGTAGTTGTGTATGTGATGAGAAAATCACCTGCATACATTAAGTGTAGGATGAGAGGTTCCTTTTTTGAAATTCGGATACCTTGAGTTAGATTTTTTGCTTCCAGTTTCACTAGATTTGTTGAAAGAATTTCGTACGTATGATGAAAATGTAGGAAGATATGGGATCACCTTGTCTTATGCCTCTGGTAGGAGTAATGAATCCACACGGTGTACCATTGACGTTGACTGAGTAAGTTACCGATTTTATATATAACATGATATATTCTACAAATATTGATGGAAAACCTAATTTTGTAAAAGCCTTTTTGATGAATCCCTAGTCAAGGCTATCATAAGATTTTTGGATGTCAAGTTTGAGAGCTATTTTGGGGTTTTTAGCGGTTGATGATGTTTTGATGTGATGAAATAGTTCAATGGCAATTGTGATGTTATCATGTATTGATCTCTTAGAGCGACTGCAGTGGTGCGAGTATAACCAAAGACCAAAGAGGGAAAAAAAGACCAAAATTTGAGTTTAGTCTGGTGTGACACTACGGGTGGAAGACTAAATTTGGTGGAGCATGGATTATACGTTCTCCTGGTGTGGGGCGTGAAGTATAACGTCACCGGTGGTGGGGCGGATTATACGTTCGCCCGGTGTGGGGAGATTTCAAAAAAATTTAAAAAAAAAAAAAAATGGGGCGGAGGTATAAACTCGCCCCATTCAAAATGTTTAAAAAAGTTTCGTGGGGTGGGGTATAAACCACGCTCCACAATAAATTAAAAAAAAAATAAAATATATGGGGCGGGGGTATAAACCACGCCTGCTGTGGGGCGTAGACTTTACGTCCGCCTGGTGTGGGGCGAATACTATATCAACGCCTGGTGTGGGGCGAACACTATATCAACGCTCGACTAAAATTTGGGTTTGTTCTTTGGTCGCCGACCAAATTTAGTCTGGAAATTTGGTATAGTCTGGTATTTGATCTTTAGTCCGTCCCACTACGTCTCTATCTCTTCCCAAATTTTTGGTCTTGGTCGCCCACTGCGGTTGCTCTTAGGGACGAAAGCACTTTGATATGGACTTATTAAGAAAGGTAGAAGAGGACGTAAGCGGTTGACTAGGATTTTTGAGATGATTTTGTAGGTGACATTGCAGAGGCTAATAGGTCTGAATTGGGATGGTTTTGTTGGGTTGTTACTTTTGGGATAAGAGTGATGTTTGTATGATTCATGAGAGGGTGGATGTTCAAATTATCGAAAAAACTACGAACCATAGCAATTAATTGAAGATGAGTGGTGTCACAAAAAACTTTAAAAAACTTACTCATGTATCCATCCGGACCAGGAGCACTTTCAGAGTTGATGGAGAAAAATGCTTGCTTGATTTCCTTTACCGTTACGGTCCCCGAGAACCGGTCACATTGTGATGGTGTCAATCTTGGAGTTATGTCTTCAAAGAGTTCCTCGTCCAGAGTTTTGTTTGGGGTCGTATATTGACTGGTAAAATGATCAAGGATGATTTGGATCACTTGATCTTTTTCACTGACCCAATTGTTTTGCTGATCCTGTAATTGTTTTATGTTGTTGCGGCTCCGGTGGATGGTTGCCTTGGTATGGAAGAAGGTTGTATTATTGTCTCCCGATTGGAGCCATTGAATTCTGGACTCTTGCTGCCAGTATGTTGCATGACATTGAAGTAAGGTTAGGTAATGATTGCGTAGCTCCTTTTCGCGATTTATCCAAAAATTTAGTTCTTTTCCGATGTGGATAGCACATTGATGTTGATCCATTTTTATTTGTGTTGTAAATTTGCGAATTAACTTTGGAAGATGAACTAAAGTGTCTTTGTTCCATTCCATTAGTGTTTGTCCGGTTGTGATTAAACTGAGTTGAAGATCCAGGGTATAATCTGAGTCGGTTTGTTGTGTCCAGGCGGTTTCGGCTATTTTCTTGAGGCGCGGATGTGTCAGCCATAGATGCTCAAACTTGTAATTTTTTTTCCCTTGCCAGTCGATTGCTTTGGTGTGTAGCAGAATAGGTACGTGATCCGATGCAATCCTTGGAAGGTGGGTGACCCCTGCATGCGGGTTCGCCGTTCGCCAGTGTTGGGTTGCAATTGCTCTATCTAGACTTTCCATGATGTTTTCTTGACCATTTTGGTTGTTTTTCCAAGTGAATGGATCTCCTCGAAATCCTATATCGATAAAACCCATTTGGTCGATCATTGTTAGGAACGGTTGAGTCTGACTATAAGTGACTTCTCTGCCACCTTTTTTCTCCGATTGATCCATTATGTCATTAAAGTCCCCTATTAGGAGCAAAGGAGTTGAGTTGTTGGTATTTGGGAAGATTGTTGGGAAATCTTGACAAAAATCTATTCTTGCATCTGGATGAGGAGGGCCGTATATGCCGGTACATAGCCACGATTGTGCTGGGCCAGGTGGATTAATGATGACGTGAATGTAACTCTAGGACTAGAGAAGAACCTGGATGTTTATGTTCTTCCACATAAGACATAGTCCACCTCTACGACCTACTTTAGGAACAAAGGTTAGGTTTTGGAATTGAAGCAATCGAGCAAGATTTGACATATGCCGGTCATTTGCTAAAGTTTCTGAAAGGAATAGGATATCGGGTTTATGCAATGATACTAGGCCCTGTAGGTGTTGAATTGAAGTTTGATTGTTGATGCCTTGGCAATTCCAAAGTTAGAATGTTCATCTTGGGCCTAGAACGAAAGAAAACATATAATTACATCAATAAGGATAAACAAAACATTGGTTCTATCCCGCAATAACTAGTGTGGTGTCAATGCCATTAAAACAAGCAAAACCTTTATCCCAATGAAAACGTCAATTTTAATATCTCTAATCATGTCCTGAAATTTGAATACCGTATTTGTGAAATCAAACATGAATATTCACAAGGGGAAATAATCATTCGGTCCCTTTTTAGGTGGTCCCAAGTCTTTTTGGTCCTTTGGGAAAACGAGTTTTCTATTTGGTCCATAATAATTTAAAAATATAAACGGACAAAAATACTCTTCCGTGTTAATTTTTACTTATTTTCTTGTACCAGTTCATTCTGTTTGATGAACTATCAGGCTTTTTGTAGATTTGAGTTCATTCTTTTCATAAAAACTCTACATTTCATTATATTTCTATGAACTTCATTACACTTCATTATATTCTACAAAAATTTCGTTATTAAGTACAAAAAATCATAGGTGGGTTTGGATGTAGATTTTAAAGGTGAGATTTATGGGGCCATGAGATTTCGTGGAATTATGTTTCCTTCGGAATGTTTGGTTGCCCAAATCTCTGCAATCATGTTTCCCACGGGAATCAGTTTTCTAGCAAATCCTTCATATGGACTCCGACCCCTCCCCCATAATATTTGTGGGAAACTTATCAAGGGATTTATGGACCCTTTTTTCTAACTTTAAATCTCATATATATACAATTTTAAGATTCTAAGGGTAATACCAAATAGTATGTGGACTTTAAAACAAGATAATTTTATAAATCCTAGGAATTTTAAATGAGTTACCAAACACACGAGGGATATACATGAATATCAGAATTTGTAATCCCATGGGATTATAAATCCTCGAAATCGTGAATCTGCAAAAAAACACACCAAAAGTTTCTTCTTAATTTCAAATGTACACACAACAAAAACTCCACTATTATGAATAAAAACAACAGTTCATTTTTTAAAATGAACACCTAATAAAACCTATATGAAAACGAAGTTCATTCTTTCAAATTAACACCTAATAAAACCTATATGAAAGCAGAGTTCATTCTTTTAAATGAACATACAACAAAAATTCCACTATTAAGAACAAAAACAAGAGTTCATTCTTCTAAATGAACACCTAATCAAACTAAAACTAAAACGGATTTCATTTTTTCAAATGAACACCTAATCAAAATTATTATTATGAATAAAAAAACAAAGTTTATTCTTTCAAATGAACACCTAATCAAAACAAGCTAAATCGAATAAAGTTCGTTTATAAAAGTGAATACATAACAAAAAACAGAGTTTATTCTTTCGAATGAACATATAACAAAACTTTCATTATTATGAATAAAAAACAGAGTTTATTTTTTGGAATGAGCACCTAATCAAAAGCACGTATCTGCAAAAATCGAAGAACAAAAAGATGATTTACAGAGATTAAATGAAACTCACGAGAAAATCAAATCAATCTCTGTAAATCTTCTCTTCATAATTTTCGAATCTTCAAATCAAATCTTCATAATCTCCGAGTCTTCAATAACAACAACAATTCGTCTTCATCATCTTCATCGTCTCCATCATATTCAACAGCAGCAGAGACGAAACTCAAAAACCTTCGTCATCTTCATCGTCTTCATCGTCTCTGTAAATCAAAATACCTAAGAAAACGGAAGAGGAAGATTTTCATCATCATCGTCGTCTTCATCATCATTGTCGTCATCTTCATCAACAAAAAAAAAAAAAAAACAGAGAAAAGGTATATCTGAAAAAGAAGGAGAGAGAAAGTAAATCTGAAAAACGAGATATTTTCTATTGATTTTTTCTATATATATGGTTCCAAAAAGCAAGGTATTGAAAGCGTGAAGCGTTTTTTATTTTTAGGAAGCGATGCGTATGTCGAAGCGTAAAGCGTCGCTTCATGGTTGATGTTTGAAGCAAATGTTTTCTTATAATTAAATTAGTCGTAACTAGGTATTTGAAGCGAAGCGTACGCTCCGAAGCATGAAGCGTACGCTTTTAAAAACCATGCCAAAAAGGTATTTATGTCACTATCAAAACATAATCACATCATCCATGACGTCATCCCACGTAGGTATTGTCCACCCTAGGACCAAATAATAATTTTTATGACCAAACAGTAATATATATTTTAAAAAAGGACCAAATAGACAGTTGACTAGGTCAACAGGACCAAATCCACTATATTATATTATTTTTAGGATTATATGCTAGTTTCTACTATTCACAAATAAAAAGGCTTAGTCTCACATTTATCCATCTAGAAATTTAGTACTGTGATAGCTATTGGCCTGAATTCATAAAAGCGAGGGGATTTTTGTAAAGTATCCTTGTTTTGAGAAGGACACTAGAATACGTACTACCCCGTTTTTTAAATTTTTTTGTAAAATACCCTAACTTTGGTTGTTTTTTGTTTTTTTTTTCTTCGAAGAAAATGTTATATTAAAAAGAAAAAGCCTTTACAAAGTATAAAGGAAATTACTCACTCATAAGCTCTTCCCAATTGCTCCAAACGAGACCAGGGGTAACAAATTTGAAAGAATTGGTGTCACAAGACCACAAGACTACAAGCTGTTTTATATGATCAATAGTCTTTGTTGTACTTTTTTGAAGACCACCAAACACTCTCCCATTTCTCTCCTTCCACAAAGTCCAATATATAGAATAATGGACAATCTTCCACACCTCTTTACCTCTTTCAAGCAGCACATTCTAAACAAATCCAATTCCAGCTTCTAGTTCGCATTCAAAACCCTCCTGAATTTACAACTCCAATTGTTGCTGACAATCATATCAGCAATAGTCGCGTCCTATTCAGTGACAAATTATCGACAAACCTGCCTGTCTCTCTTTTTTTTTTTTGTTATAGCTGCAGTTAGGATTTAACGGATATTAATACTATATATATATACGGTCCGCGAGTTATAACCACAAAGGTGTCACTATCCATTCATAAAAAATCTATCAAAACAAAAGTAACACAAAAACATCAAAGAATTTGATGAAACCAATTTTGAAATTTGGGGTTTTTGTATCAAATTTTAAAAAATTGGGGTTTTTGTATCAATTTTGTTTAAGATGGAGTTTTAATGGATTTCCAATATTTAAACGAGGTTTTTGTACCACAGGTTTGGTCACCTTGGGTTTTTATGACTAGTTCTGATATATATATATATTAATACTATATATATATAGGTTATATAGCTCCATCAATCTCAGCTCACATTCTCTCTCTCCTCCTTTATCTTCAAAATTTTTCCATCTCTTCATCTGCAATGAATATGGTTCCTGGTAGTAGTAGTAATACTAATGCTGCAGCTTCTCAAGATGAAGCTGGATTGGAGAGTAGTATCCGCGGTTATACAAAAGGAATGGAGGAGTATGATTCTGGCAAAGCGTGGACAATCTTTAGGATACCAAGAAACATGTTTGAAATATCCAAGAATTCTTACTTACCTAAACTCGTATCTATTGGTCCTTTTCACCATGGAGTTGGGGATTACACGGCTATGGAGGAACATAAGAAACGATATCTTCTTCGGCTATTGGGATACGGTACCCACCCAGAAACTTCTAGCCCCAGAAAACTTTTATCACAGCATTCAGAGAAATTAGAATTACTAGAAAATGAAATGATGAAAATAGAAAAGGAGACAAGAGAGTGTTACTCAGAACCTGTTGATATGGATAAGAAGATGATGGTCATGGACGGTTGCTTCGTTATCGAGCTCCTTCGGCTTCATGACAAATACTTGATCAATAACAAGGTATATATCTCAATTTAGTTCTAAAATACAAATTTTCCCATCGAAGCCTAATTGCAGACCTCTCAAAAGTTTTATCTATTTGCAAGGGTTTTTCTGTCCTCAAATTTTAATCAAATAAAGTTTTTTCTTCATCCATCATGTACAGGATGTAGATGATCCAATCTTCACAACTAGGTGGATGTTATGCACGCTTCGACGCGACTTATTGATGTTAGAAAACCAGCTACCATATAAGGTTCTCCAAAAGCTCTTTGATCTAACTGCCGGAAGCTCCGAACAAGCTAATGCACCTCTAACTGATCTCATTATTAGATTTTTTAACCCGCTTCTTCAAAGAAGTTTCCAAGCAGAAAAGAGTCTACATCTGCATGAAGATGAGGAGTTTAAACACATGTTGGGAGTTTTCCGAACCAGTTTCCACCCCGATTGCAATCGTCCTGAACAAGCTCAGACGGAAAACAACAGTCAATTGAACCATTCTGCCACTGAACTCCAGGAGGCAGGAGTTAGGTTCCGCATTAACTCAGTACCACAGAGAGAACCAATTAATAAACACATTGATCCATCATTTAATATACACTTTGAACAATCCACCGGTATTCTAAACATCCCACCTTTACAAATAGACAATAACACTGTACCCCTCTTTCTTAATTTCATCGCATATGAGCAATGTGATCGAAAAGCAGAGCCTTATTTCACAAACCTTTTCATGTTCTTGGATAGATTAGTGAATACAGCACAGGATATCGAGATTCTGCATAACAGGGAGGTTATAAATCATGCCTTAGGTAGCGATCAAGACGTGGCTAATCTTATCAATAAGCTTAGCAGGGAAATCATTTACGATGCTGATACTTGTCACTTGCGTAAACACATGAACGCACTGAACGTTTACTACAACACCTACGATAGTACTAACAAATTGTATGTTTGGTTCAAGACGCTCAAGCGTGACTATTTCAATAGCCCATGGACAGTTGCTTCACTTATTGGTGCCGTTCTCTTATTGATTCTCACTGTCTGCCAGACCATCCTCGCTTTCTATGCTTATTTTAAACCACCAAGTGCTCCAAGTCCGAAATAGTGACCACCACTGATACCGGTCATAATGGTGTTTCTTTCTTGCTATCAAGAATTTATATATTCTTCATTTGAAAAGTTTAATTTGGTTGTCACCCAAAAAAAAAAAAAAAAAAAGAGGTTATTTTATATGCACTGCAGTCTTATATCACTTATATCATTTTGTACGCATGATAGTTCGTTGGCTGTCACCCTATCGTGATTCTGTAAGTGTCAACAGATGAGTTGGTCAGACACTTGGCGGTTATAGGCTATAACTTATAGCAAGAGGGTCTGTACTCTGCAGTTCGGATCCAACTTGTATTGTATTTGTACTGGTATAGGGATTCTTTCTCTTTTTTTTTTTTCCTTTCCTTTACCAAGTAATTTGGGCTTATAGGTAGTAATATTCCATTCTTATTATAGAAGGGGCCTTTCTTATTATTGGAGGGGCTTTAATAATATGCCTTCGCCCCTCTGGTGTTCAGGTATGGTTGGATTGCTCTAGTTTTGTTTCCCTTTAAGTAGTACTAAGCATTAGTATTTTACTACTTTTATTGTAAAGACTTTCAATCATTTCAACAATAAAGTTATCATCATATCTTAATGGTGTCTCTACTTTTATTTTTTGAAAAAGCCAAAGATAAAATAAATAAGAAAGGGTGCCAAGATAGCACCTTCGAAAGATACAAGAAGAGATTAACGAAGTACTTGGAGAGTTTACAACAAACCAACTCTCTAAACAAGCTTGCCCAATCAAAAACAAAGTCCTCAAACTTTACATTTCTAAAAGATTCAACATTAATGGACCAACTAAGAAGCGACACTTTGATGTCTACAATAAGAGAGTTTAAAGGTTTTTTCACTTGTTTCTTAGCAATCAAAATGTCATTTCTTTCCAACCACACAATCCACCAAATAGCAAAAGTCAAGCATTATCTCAAGAAAACAAGAGGATTGATAGATACCTTCAATTTCCATTTCCATATGAACTCGAGAACGAACGTCGGGTGAGTCCAAACAATGCCCAGCTGATGTAAAAAGTGATCCCAAATCCGCCAAATGAAAGGACAATGGAGAAACAGGTGTTCCACTGACTCCTCACCGTTCTCGCAAAAAGGACAAACATTCACCACTACCATACCTCTTCTTGACAACATGGATAAAGTTGGTACCACTCTATTAGCTGCTGCCCAAACTAGGAAACTAATTTTGGAGGGATTGTTTTGTTCCATATATAGTCAGAAGGAAATTTGGTTGGAGCAATTCAACCCAAATCATGCATAAGCCAAGAATAACAAGAACTGACAGAAAACATACCCTCGCGAATTAGATATCCATTCACATTTGTCATCTGCCGCCAGCGGCCCATGATTGTCTAGAATTCTAGAGAACTCCATTACCTCTTGAAACTCCTCCTCTTTAAGCCCTCTACATGGTTCTATATTCCAACACGACAATTCTACGCTTCCATTGTTTAAATCTTCAACTAAAGATTCTTTCTTTCTACTCACTTTCCATAACTTTGGAAACAACTCTTTAAGAGTTTTTTCGTGGCACCAAAAATCATCCCAAAATCTTATTTTATTACCTATTCCCACTGAAATCTTCAACCCATTTTTGAGAATTGCAGACTGATTAAGAATACCTCGTCAAAATCCCCACCCATAAGTTATCTTCAAATCTTTAGGGACCCAAACTTCTTCCACACCACCAAATTTCTCATATATTAGTGTTTATGGGTGAAAACTATTTCTGCCGGTTTTCGTAATTTGGGGTGTGTGGATGAGGAAAGAGTCTAAACCTTAAACAAATGCACAACGCGGTGAGTGCTTGTAGATTCGAGAGATCAATCTGTGCAAGTCCGGCCTAAACCAAGAAATGGCCGTTCGGACTTGTTTCTCACAAAGTGAAGGAGATGGGGTTGATCTAGGGAGGGAAGCGAAGAAGGTGTTGAGAATGTGAAGGTGTTAGCTATGTATGACTTAATGAGAAAGCTGAACCGGCTTGGGTGGTGTAAGTTTATCCGTTAGGTGTTTGAATTCGATTGTATCAACACTTGCCTCTCGTTGTCCTGGACTTGTTCTCGTTGTTTTTGGAAATAGGAGGAAAACCTATTTATACAAGTCATTTGAGCCTTATTCACGTCTCTCGTGGGAAGTGGAGGAAGTGAAGTGATGGAGTAGTGGAGTTGTGTGTTGGTGTTACACGACTAGTCTTGCCCACTTCTCCTGTATCTTTAACCGTCCATGACTTCCTGACACGTTCTTGTGATGGCGCGTTGCACGCTGCACGCCGTAAACCTTTGAGACCAATACCCCGTATGTATCCCCGCTTGTGACATGATTGATGTCTCGAGTGTGTGGATCGTGGGACCATAAAAAGTAGCATGTAATGCTAGACTAAATAACTAAATTATTTAGGAAATCGATACTCGTGAAGTATCGTGTGTATTCTATCTTGCAGTCTCGACGAGTATATTTAACATGTATGAAGCATTGTTGTTTTTAAGGCTTACCTGAGTAAGTCACGAATTTAAGCTTCTTAAAATAAGATCATGTCGACCATCTTCGAGTGATCGTTTGGAGGCTATACGAGATAAGCCCCGACTTGACCGATCACCCATGTGGAAGAGTGGTGGACGGTGATTGTGGTGACGCCTTGCTGGTCTCTCAACTCCTAACCAGGGCTAATTGACCAAGTCGTGGTAGAGTTGACTCCGACGAGATGATCCATGGTGACACTCATCTGCGACCATTGATGAAGTTTTAGTGCTTTTGAAGAGGTGCGCAGCATCACTCTTCGGCCTTGGTCGAAACCAAGCATGGGAGGTGTTTTGAAAGGACCGACCGGCATGCGTGTAGACGGCATGCCGGTGTACACGTCCATACCTCACCGTCTCATGATGGTGCGATCTAGGCCACTCAATTTGACCGGCAAAGAGGATGAGATCGATTTGCAACGTAACCGTGCCGCAAAGCCGCGTACCATGCCCACTTCGGGCGTGCGTTTCAAGACGACCAAGCCCGGTCGGTCCCGACCGATTGATTCGACGTGTGGGTGGTAGGCCGGTGTTCATGCCTCGTACTTCATTGCCTCATAGAAACGTGATCTAAGCCGCTCAATTTGTCCGGGAGAAGTTGAGCGGTCGAGACTGGTTGGATTTTGGAGCGCGACCACACTAGTTTGGGCGTGCGTTTTGGAGAAACCAGGCATGGTATGCCTTGGTCGGTCAGGTGAGGAGATAGATAGTTCCACGGTGATCATGCTGATGCTCACTGGACCTGCTCAATTGTCTCATAAGCCCCTAGTTCAATCAGGAGAAAACGGACGCTCGTGATCGATACAAACCCTAATTAGGTTTTTGGCCGGCCGTGCTTCATGCATTGTCTTGCACGCACGAATTGGGACAACCAAACATGGTTGGTCCTGACCGATTGTTCATGTGTGTAGGTGGGTCCACGGTGTTTGTGTTGACATGTTCCAGGCCCTTTGAATCTACATCGCACCCTCCATCTATGCCTGCGAAGATGGATGGTTGAGATTGATTTGCAACACATATAATGTGTCGTAACCCTAGTTTAGGTTTCACGTCCATCTTTGTTTGGTCGACGAACCGGTAAGCGTTGCTTCCTCTGGGGAGGCCGACCATGCGGGTCCCGCATTGGGCCGGTGGTGAATACTCCAATACCTTCTTGAGGGTTATGGATTCGATCTGGACCATCCAATCAGGCTGGTGAAATTGGATGGTTATGATCGTTTCTGAGACTGATATGGTCAGTTCAGGTTCAAACATGCTCAATCGGGCTAGTATAACACACCGAGAGTTGTAGCCCATATGGGTATTTCTGTACATGCTATCATTGCTTGGAGATTCATGTTGCTCGCCGAGAAAAACACTCGTCGTCATGTCGCACCGTAATGAGTACAAGAAATACGAGGCTAGTCATGCATTAATTAATAATGTCAGAATTAATAAGGTTATATGGGATTGTTGCTACATGCTCCAACCTCGATGAATTTCGTGTATTTAATTCATGCATCGGGATTGTTGCCACATGCTCTATTCTCGGGGTGAATTAGTAAGGTGAAGAAGTATTCATCACTTATTAATGGCTTGGTCTTTTGCAAGATGTTAGCGCATAATTTTGGCCTTTATAATTTTAGCCTAAAGTGAAAATCCACCATCAACATTAAGTCCCCTGCCTAACACATAATGGTTACGCTATTGTGGGGTAGGCATGACATGGTGACATACTTATGTGAAGAAGACAGGATAAAGAAAATTTACCGGAGGAATTTTGACCGACCGCTAGAAGTTGTCCATGTAAACGCCGTTATGCAAGCGTGAAATCCTTTGGTGGGACCGGTTTCCTTCCTTGTGTGTTTGAATCAAAAGAGGAATCCAAGCAAAAGTGGAATCCTTGTCCTATTGGGATTCTTCCAAATTTTGTCTATAAAAGAACCGACCCCTTTTCTTTTTTCTTCACACTTTTTCTCTTCTTTTTTTTTGTTCGGCAGCTCCGTGATCTCCACTGCCGCCGGAGCTTGCCGTCGCCGTCCGTCCGTCCGCAGCAAGGTAAGCGTTTTTTTTTTTTTTTTTTTTTTATAAAAAACCCTAGTTTGCTAGGTAAACACCTTTTGCAAGATGGATATTGTGTTTAGTTTTTCCACCAAGATTGACATGCCAACATTTGTTAGGATCGCTTAATAAAACAAGCCGTGAATCCATGAATATGTTGTGTCCTGCTTCCTTTTTCATTGTTGCATGCAAAACCTAGCTTCTTAGGTTGTAGCTTGGAAAGGAATTCGGCTTGAATTTCGTGAACATGATTCCTATGAACATAAGAGAACCGTGTTATGCAAATAAATGTGGTCCCGCCATATATGCTCGATTGAACGTGGGTCCCATATCGTGTATGCGCCCGATCAATGTCTCCTTTATACCAGCCTCGTGCCCTTGACCAACACCGACTTGAAATTTGAGCACACACCGGACTTGAAACTTGATCAATACCAGACTTGAAACTTGAGTAATACCAGACTTGTAACCAATACCGGACTTGAAACTTGAGCCGGTGTTTGAACCCAATCCCATCCTTGTGCATTCCAATGTGAATGCAGTTCGCACACGTATCATTTTTTTTTTGTATACAGGTACTGACTCCTGTCTTTATTGTAGAATGAATAAAAGAACTCCTGTTGATATGTCTTCTGGAGATAATGCTGGTACCAAGTCGGGAAGTGTTGATAGCTTCAAAGATATGCCGAACATTGCTGATGAGTTGTTCACCTTGTCTTTTCCAAACATTAGGAAACATCCCTCTCACATGATAGTCCTGCTTTTAGATTCAGAAAATATGAAAGATGATCCATCTTCTTCTTCGGAACTTGTGATGAGGTTCTATCTTCGAAGAAATGAATATCCGCCTTCTCCTACAGACTTCAAGACTTTTCATACTCCGCTGGATTCTTATGAAGGATGGATGAGATGCATGTTGAATAATAAGGACGTTAAAGCCAATTTGACCAAAGCGCAAATCCTCAATGCAGTCATGGCATCTGTTATTCTTGAAATTAAGAAAGATGATGTAGGCTTGATTACTTTCATTTCTCGGTGGCGCCCTTCTACTCATACAGCTATATCTGGATGGGGAGAGATTACTATTACCCGGGAAAGCGTATTTTGCATTGATAAACCCGCCCGTCGCAATGAATCTTTATTATGAGCTTTCGACACGAAACAACGTGATTATGACACTATACTCCAAAAGGTGGCGACCCGACGATATGGACAAGGAGGAGAAAAAGATACAAGATGCTTTTACACTGTGGGTATCGGAGTGGTCTCCTGAGAGACCCAGAGCCTGGATCAAGAGTTGGAAAATGAGCTCAGCGTGATTGTATTCCTATCTTTGTGGCTATCCAGAGATATATATATGATGACGGTTCTGGAAAGAAAACCATAAGGGGTTTTCTGGTTAAGATTGCTATAAAGCTAGCAAAAGGCGAAGTTCTTCCTTTAGGTGCCTTGTTCCTTGGATCGTTGTATTCTCATCTGGACGCCTTAGCAATGGATATGCATGTTTCCAACTGGGTATAAGAAGGTGGAGTCGTATGTCCACTTCGCTTTTCTTCGCATTCTTGTGGGAACATTTCAAAAGTTATGCTCCCATTTCATCGCAACTTCGCTCGGCAATTTGTATGGTGGATCGAGAATATTTCGTTGGCATGTGAGGTGTCCCAAAACCTAGTGCGAAACTCGTGGATATCTTTGATAATGTGTCTTCTCAAATTTTCGTCCATGGGGCTCTGGGCCCCACTCTTCCATTGCTCGAGATGAAGACTTTGATATTGTCGACGGTCCCCGATGTTGCGTTGCGTCACCGATGCCAACACTATGAAATTTGGAGAACTTATTAATCTGACGTTGCATTAGGATATATCCCGTCTTTATTCAACGAAGCTCTTACTTGTGACTCGTACAACATTGATAGGGCTTCTCGCCAAATGGGATTTGACGGTGGTGTTCCATTTATCCGTCCGTCTGAGGCTCCGAAAGAACTTCTCAGGGTATCTTTGATGCCGACGTGTTCTTGGCATCCACGTAGTCTTCCTTCGCCTATTGGGAGAAACTCGGTGGTAACCGACAAGTATAAGGAATTTTGGAGGAAGCAATTGTTGGCTTTCCAAGAATTCTCGGAGGATGTTTGTGACAGATTCTCGTGGTGAGCCATCTTCCGACGTCCTGAAGAAGCATTTCCTGTTGAATCCACTTCCGCCCAAACAGGACCCCAGAGCCCGAGGATTGCGTTCCCAAAGTGAGAGAGATCTAAGAGGCAGGCATGATTCTTGATCCTCAATTCCTCCAATATGCGTGTATTTAAATCTCCTTCCGTTGATTCCTTCATTTCTCCGAGTAAATTCTTTAAGAGTGATCCTCGCTTGAAATCGTGGGAATTCCGAAAGAGAATGTCTTCACAAGGTTGGCGCGCATTCGAACGAGAAGTCAGTAACGTTGGCCTTCATGTTGAGAATTCCGTTGAGAATTCGGCAGACCGATCCTCGTAAGTGCGGTAACACCGATCTTTATCTTCGAGAAGTCCGGCGAAACCGCTCCTTTTCAGGACAATGACGGTAGATGATGCAAGTTCGACTAAACAAGGTGCCTCCCTAAGTGATCTTGTTGATGGGTCCGTGATGGAAATCAGCACCCAGAGTGAAGTAGACATCGGGAGGAATGTTAGAGAGGCGACATCCGCTATTGTTGAGGTGGCTCCTCTTGGAGAACGTTCTGAACAGGTTCCAGTCAACAAGGCTGTCGTGGTGACTTCTTCCGAAAGGCCTCCTGCAACTAATCTTAATAAAAATAGAACCACCAGTAGAGGTTGATCCAATTTAGGGAATCAACAACGGTAGTTGATCCAAAATAAAAAAAGGATCAACAGTAGAAGTTGATCCAATTTAGGGGATCAATAATGGTAGTTGATCCATTAAATTTGATCGGTAATGAAAGTTGATCCATGTAAATGGAGTGAACTTGGCGTGAGTCGAACACGCATCATCTGACATGGAGTCAGTCATGCTACCATTGCACCACAAGTTCAAACGAAGAAAATTACATGATTTAAACTAAAAGCATGATTATACTAAACCAACAAATGTTGTCAACAAATAGTAGTTGAAAGGATCAACAACAGTAGTTGATCCCATAAAAAATTGGATCAACAACAGGAGTTTATCCCATAAATGGATCAACAACAGTAGTTGATCCCATAAAAAATTGGGTCAACAACAGGAGTTGATCCCATAAAAATATATAAACAACAATTTATCATCACTTGTAGCTTCATAAACAACAATAAATTCAAGACCAAGCTCTCCATATGAAGCTAAACACAAAACAAAGCCAACAACTCCATTTCTACTCCTATAATCTTGTCAACTACACGCCCACCAATTTCACCTCTTCCATCTCCAGTTACAATCAAAAACAAATTAAAGAACTATCATACACAAAAAAAAAAACATCCACAACAACCACTACCACCGTCACCTCCACTACGACATCATTCACCACCACATTCCAATTTGGTTGTACAACTAGAACTATAACCCAACGAAAGAGCTACGCTCACTCTAACATTCAACATCTATCTACAATGATCAAGAAACTTTAAGATATTCCACCAACAATCTTAATTTCATTAAAACAAAAAATTTAGTAAAAACCCAAAAAATCAAAATTTAGATCAAAATGAGACACTACACAGTGAAACGGGAAAGCAAAAATTGATAATAGCATCAAAATTAAAAAAAAAAAGTATAACAAGTCGGAAATGCAATAAATCCAACCAGTATTTGTTTACCATTGAATGAAAAGCATGATTAAAGAACAAAAGATAGCACCCAAAATCCTTGCTCAGTTTTTGGAGATAAAAAATTATTATACCTGAATTAGAATTAGTGATTTGTATTGAACGAAGAAACATATTTAGTCCCTCATGTTTAACATCCACCATCCACCTCCACCCATTACCATCTACCATTCACTTACCACCTCCTGTTGCATCTTGATATACCCCCTTCAAAGGATTGGAAGCGATTATTGAAAACAATTAAGAACAAAAATGTATGAACATCACCACCGGCAGCTCAAAACACTAACCCTAGCTTCATCAATTTAGCTAGCACCACCACCAGAAACGACAACCATGCGATGAAGAATCTTAATCCTCCACCACCACCACCACCACCACCGTTATCAACCAGCGAATAAAGATTTGTGAAATCCAATTAGAAATTAATTCATATCGATTGACTAATACAGATTCAATATCCTATATCACCATTAACGACATCAAAAAAAAATGGTTGGAGAAACGACAATAACGGTGGCGGCGATTTTTGAGAGAGCAGCACAGGGAGTTTAGATCTGAAAATGAAAACATGAAACGATTCTCTTTAAAAACGTTATTAGTATGTAGGGGTAAATTTGTAAGAGGTGAAAATATTAATGGATCCCTGATGGGCTTGTACAAGGAGAGGGATATATTTATTATGGAACCGTTTTTTGGGGACCAGCCTTTTTTTGCGGTGACCATTGTTTTATAAGGCCCCCTACCCTACAATGTTAAGGGATGTCCTAAAAATCATGAGATTACCAATTTGTCCCTTACCCTAATTAAAATTAACCCTAACCTAATAATCTAAAACAAAACCTAAAACTAAATAAACAAAAACAAAAAAACAGTTTCTTTCAAAACACAATCTCCCTATTCGCTTCTCTTCTTCCCCAAATACAACATCGTCTTCATCGACTCCATCGATTAATCGTCGAAAAAAATTTCATCGTCGATTAATCAATCGACTATAACAATGGTTCTTGAAAGCAAACCAAAAGACTTCAAGGAGAAGGTCCTCGATTGGGACATCTAGCAAATCGCCCGAGCGATTTTCGATTCAAAAAGAAGTTGAACAACCAAGTGAAGCCATAATCCTAAGATAATGATCGGTGCCGAAGCCCGATTCCGCCATGGGACCGATTCGCAGTGTATTTTGCAACAAACCCATTGCTTTTAATTTGATTTTGATTCGTTTAAATGAATAGAAATCATCAAAATTGGGTTCAAATGGCAAGCATAAAGGCATAGTTCTTGTTAGGTCGAGTTTCAAAAAACCCAATTTTGTTAACCGAACTTCCCGAAAGGAAGAACACGAAGAACATTTCTGTTCTCTAGGTATCAAAACTAGGTAACCGAACCGATGGGCCTCGGTTAGATCGCAAAGAAGCAAAAAAAAATTTCTAACCGTACTTAAATTTTTTTAAAACAATTTTTTTTTTTTACATGTAACCGAACTCCACTATTTTGCCTGCTAATTTGAGTTTGTATGTAACCGAACTGTGCTATTGAGTTCGGTTTGTTCGCATAAAAATCTAACCTTAGAAAGTAACCGAACTTTACCGAAGAAAAAAATGTAACCGAACTCTTTTTGACAAAAAAATCTTGACAAACCGAACTCTAGAGTTGCAAACATGTTGAGTTCGGTTTGTTCGCAAAAAATTATGACAAACCGAACTCTTCATTAACATTTACCAATGTTGAGTTCGGTTTGTTCTCAAAAAATATTTGTTAACCGAACTATACTATGGTCCCCAAAATTAGAGTTGGCCTATTTTGTTTAAGCTAATATCTTTTGTTTTCTTGATTAGTGGAAGAGGCAAAAACCAAACAAACCTTTACCGGAAGATCTTAGAACTCCCACCCCTCGAGGCAAAGTACATTGTGATGCCGGCCACCGTGGAACCAAAAATGCTAAGTATAGAGGTGGGTCATTACCGGATGTTGTGATCCAAGATGGTGTTAATAGAGATAATGTTGACAACGTAATCAAACAAGTTAATGAAGAGATTGTGGAAGCGATGGGTAATGAAGAGATCGTGGAAGCGATGGGCAATGAAGAACAACATCAAGGTGGAGAAGGTGAACCAACCAAAGAGGAGGAAATGAGGGTGCCAATGATGGTGAACCAACCAAGGAGGGGGAAATGAGGGTGACAAAGATGGTGGTGAACCAAATGAGGGTGACAAAGATGAGGAAGATGGAGATAAGGATGATGTTGAATCGAGGAGGAGTTGGATGAAGAGGAAGTTGAAGAGGAAGAGACACAAGTAGAAATAGTGCAAAAGAAACCTAGAAAGACGCCTAACAAGCCTTGTGCTAGATATTCTTACATTCCCGATGACAATTTGTGTTTGTCTCCAAAGAATCCAACTTATGGTACTCCGAGAGATGGAGGGGAGTTATTGATGGGCTACAAAAACTCATGGGCTGCCAAGATCTTTGCGACAAAGGTATGGTTCAATCTTAACCATCAAGATTTCTCAGTCATCTTCTTTTATTTGAACTTATATTTTGACATATATTGTTCTTTTCTATATATTAGTATATAAGATAGTTTGTTGCTTTTGTAGGATCATACTAATGATGTTCGTGTTTTGAAACGTCAAAAGAACAAGATATGGAATATAGAAAATGAGTGTGATGAGGTCCGCTTGGCGGTATTTGATTTTGTACTATGGAACGGATACAACATGCGCACCAAAAATTTGATGATGTCATCAAGTATCGCATTTGCCGAGAGGTCTTATCCGAGACGGATACCTTTCATCTACCTTTGGTGAGATGGCAATTACTCCGGATGATTGTTTTAGAATCACAACCCTACCAATAACAGGAACAAGTGTTCGAGATGGCTACGATCCTTCGATGAGTTGAACTTCTTGAAAAGCTATGCGAAAGGTGTCTAGGATGGAGCGATAAAAAGGCACAATGTGAGTTTAGACGAGCTAACAAAGAGCCTGACGAAGGTGATGAGTATAATGAGTTTGAGGCAGACCGCACGTACAAGAAGAAGTTGAAAAAGATCAAGCTCAAGACCTTGTTTGATGAGTTTTCAGGGACGAAAGATTTGGTTGCTCGAGGAAAGTTGGTGATGACAAAGGAGAAGATTAAGCACCATGTGACTGCTTATTTGTTATATCAACTAGGAACCATTTCTTCCCCGACGCTTAGCAGTCACATGGTAAATGCTCATTACCTCCAGCTATTGGACCCCTTGGATGAGGTGAACAACTACTGTTGGGGCATTGCGGTGCTTTCATTCGTTCAAGAGGAACTCAGAAAAGCTTCGAGGCTTAAGAGTCTATATTTTGAGGCTTATACACCCTTGTTCGGGTACCCCGTTAAATTACCGTTTGTGTTTTTCAATATATAAGTGAATGAATGTGTATTGTTACTAATCATATTGCGAATGTATTATTTGTTGCCTCTTCTTATAGGTTTGGGTGTACGACCACTTCCTAAACTTCAATTGTCTCATGCTCACACTCCTTGGCCTTATGGGAAGCCTACAAGTGGTAAATATGAATTTTTGAATTCACAGAAAAGAATAAGAAAAAAAAAGGTGTTGGAGTTGAGGGAGAAATTGGATACGTTACGTGGAAGATGTGGTTTTCCATCCTTACACCATTCCATCGATGAAGACGAGGAGGATGTTGAGGTTATTGATTTCTCATTTGTCATGGGTATAATGGACCGTTGTTTCATCCTCGGAGGTTGTACAATGTATAATCCTCTAAGAGTATTAAGACAAGTTTCTTGTGTCCAAACTGTCCCACAAGTGGAAAACTTCAACTTCAAGGTGAAGAAGCAGGGAACTAAGAACACCGAGATGAAGTTCACCCCCAAATACGATCCCGCTCCATCGGGTGGACCACCTGGAAGAACTTTGGGGATTATCTTGTTCCACTGAAGAGTTTACAAGATTCTTTTGATGAGCCAAATGCCGCCGACGAGGGATATATGGAATGGTATGAACATGTTTCTTATCCTCGTAATAAACACCGTCCAACAAGCCCGTGCCGAGAAGACAAAAAGCGAAGGCAAGTGGAGAAAGAGGCTAAGAAAATTATGAAGCATACCCTCTCGCGTGGTGATGAGGCCTTGATCTTGTGGAATTCGGCGGTAAGAAATTTACTCTTTCTTTTTGTGTTTCAAATTGTTATGAAGTATTGAAAATAATAGTTACTTTATGTTTTTAATGAGAATAGGTGAAGGCAAGTGGAAAATTGTTGAAGAAAATGATGGCAAAAATCCGAGTGGGAGAGCCGATGGATACTCGAGAACAAAATGCATTTGTACAACCAAATAACTAATGTTTTTAATCCCAGCCTTGTCGATACAAGCCAGGTTGATCCAAGCTGGACCATGACGTCGAAGAGGAGTCGCCGACAAGGGGAAGGTTCAAGTCGGATGGTTGAACAACAAAGCAAAGTGGAGATGACACTCCTAGTGACGAAGGACGACCTAAAGCTCCTAAACGCAAGAGTAGAAAAGTTTGGTAGTGGTCGTGGTAAATGAGTGATTGCAACAAGTATTACTTTGGTTTCTTATGTTTGGAAGACTTTTTAATTGCGGATTTGGTAGTTCGGTTCCTTATATTTGGAATACTTTTTTATGGCAAATGATTTGGTAGTTTGTTTCCTTATGTTCGTGTGCTTCCAACATTTAGTGATGTGGATTAGCAATTAAATTTCTTAATTTGGTTTTTAATTTGTGTTCTAAGAGCAACTGCAGTGGGCGACTATACCCATTTTTTTGGTCTCAGAACCAGGCGTAGCGGGACGGACCATCGACCAAATACCAGACTAAATGAACAAGATGGCGATTATATTTGGCCTGGGACCAAAGACTAAACCCAAATATAGTCGAGCGTGCATATAATGTTCGCTCCAAAACCAGGCGAACTTAAAGTTTACGCCACACCCGGGGGATATAGTTTACGCCCCCACACCTGCGGGGGTAAAAATGTTCGCCCACCTTTTTTTTTTTTTTTTTTTTTTTTGTTGAGGCGAACATATAAAGCCCGCCAAAAGGGGCGAACATTATATGTGATCCCCACACCAAGGCGGACATTATATGTTCGCCCCCTTTTTTTTTTTTTTTTTTTTTTTTTTTTTTTTTTTAGTCCAAGGGATAAAATGTTCGCCCACACTGTAGCTTAACTTATATGTTCTCGCCCCACCAAATTTAGTCGGCACCCACTGCATCACACTGCGGACCAAACTAAAATTTGGTCTTTTTTTTTGGTCTTTGATCTTTGGTAATAGTCGCGCCACTGGAGTTGCTCTAAGGGATTATAGTTTGGCTATTTGACGATTAAGTATTTCATTACATTCAAATTTTTAAGAAACAATTAGTTAGTTCGGTTAAGATGCTAAATCTCGTAAACAACCGAACTCTGTATTCGGTTACCTACAATGTTTTTGGGATCTCCACTTCTCTCACAAACCATTTCAAAACGAGTTTGGCTTTCTTTTCCATTCAAAACTAATACGCACATGGCTTTATTGGCATGTTCTCTAGCCCAATTCTTCGCATCAATAGTTTCATCAAAAACCAAATCATTGACATAGTGAGTAGATGTATCTTCAAACAGCATGCCAACCGGAGAAGGTTGATTATCCATTGGTATAGGTTGACATTCAATCTACAAGAAAAGGAACAACATCAATTGCAATCGAAATAAGTTCTGTTACATGATAATTTTATCGAAAAAACCGAACTTTGTCAAGCAAATTGACAACTAACCGAACTTTACGTACACTAAATCAAAATTTTATTGTACGTAAGTTCGGCTGGTTAGTGGGTTGGTATGAAGTTTGCGAACCAACCAAACTTATGGACCCTAAAGTTCGGTTACATGATAATTTTATCGGGAAAACCGAACTCAGAGTTCGGTTTGTCAAGCTAATTGACAACTAACCGAACTTTACGTACACTAAATCAAAATTTTATTGTACGTAAAAGTTCGGTTGGTTAGTGGGGTTGGTATGAAGTTTATAACCAACCGAACTTATGGACCCTAAAGTTCGGTTATATGATAATTTTTTCCGGGAAAACCGAACTCGAGTTCGGTTTGACAACTGTTCACAAACTAACCGAACTTTACGTACACTAAATCAAAATTTTATTGGATGTAAGTTCGGTTAGATTAAGGGTTGGTATGAAGTTTGCGAACCAACCGAACTTTTATGGACCCTAAAGATCGGTTATATGATAATTTTTTCCGGAAAAAACCGAACTCGTAGTTCGGTTTGACAACCAAGTTCACAACTAACCGAACTTTACGTACATTAAATCAAAATTTTATTGGACATAAGTTCGGTTAGATTATGGGTTGTACCAAGTTTGCGAACCAACCGAACTTTATACACTAATGTGAAATATTATTTTACGTAAGTTCCGATTAGTTATTGGTTGTGAACTAACCGAACTCATAGACCCTAAAGTTCGGTTACATTTCGGCCAAACCGAACATAACACCGTAATCCTATTTATAGAGTTCTAACTACTCGTTAACCGAACTTCAAAACCTCCATTAATGAAGAGTTCGGAACTCGCGTGTTTAGAAAAAAAGTAACCGAACTACACTTTTTTGATGAGTTCGGTTACATGTTCTTCACACAAGGTAACCGAACAAGCACAAATCTACTCTAAAATTCACATTTTTTTGAAAATTTGGACCATTTCAACCAACATTACCTAAGTTTTGAGCATACCGGGTACCCCAATATTCTTCCTCTAGGTTGTGGTTGGTAAAATCCATCGTTTTCATCTTGAGATTGGCTTTGGGGAAGAATACATTCACCATCTAAGAAATCATCCATATCCGGATCATTGTGAAGATTGACATATACTCTAGGAGAGGAAGGAGATGTAGATTCAGATGAGCTATCATCAATTGAATCATCACTTGAGTAGTCTAGATTAGTGAACTCAAAAAAATTTATTTTCCATGGTTTTGTTCTTCAACTTCTCAAACTTCTTCTCAATAATTCTACTTCTTTTTAAAAATCTGATTTTTTAAATCTCAAATCTTTATTCAAAATCATTTTACTAATCACACTAACTAATATTAACACTAACTAATTATTAACCAAATATAATCGTAGGTAGTTTTGGTATTAATATAAATATTTAGATAAGGGGTGACCTATAATTACTTCTAATGTCTTACCCAAAATAAAACAATGGTCCCCCCAAAAAAAGGCTGGTCCCCAAAAAACCGTTCTTATTATGTGATAAGGATATTTGTCAAATCCATCAACAGTAAGGACAATAATTCAATTTACACTTTCTCTTTTGATATTCTCAGAGTTGAGAAACCAAAATCATCGAGCGCAATGGAGAACCTTCCCACGGATATCATAGAAGACATACATTCTCGCTTACCCGTTGAACCAACATTATTACGATGCAAGCGCGTGTGCCAACCTTGGAGAGAGCTCCTCAGAAAATATAAAACTGGTGTGTTGTTTGCATATGTATCAGAAGAAAAAAATACAGCTCTACTATGGAGATCAGGATGAAGTAACTCTTGAGTAATACCACTCCAACAAAACACTTACAAATTTCGAGCATGTCGAGTACAGTTCCGATGATGAAAATTACATGGTTGGTTCATGTAACACGGTTTGGTTTGTCTTTACTCTGGTATTTGTAATCCAGTAACCGGAGAATTCCTTCGTGTCTCAGACAGAAATCCACCAGTACTATTTAGTGGGCAGACGCAAGGAATTGGAATTGGATACCTTCCTTCCACCAATGAGTATAAAAGTTGTCAGGACTGGCCCAACTGGGATCTAAAGCCGGAAGCGGCAGGGACAGGGACATGTTCATGTATATACTCTTGGCTCTCGATCTTGGTGGATAAGGAGAAAAAAAATCCCTTACGAACATATGTCAGGCATCTTTGCTAATGGAGCACTTCATTGGATGTGCACCACATATAGAAAAATTGGAGACGAACGATATAAGATTTCTGCGTTCGATCTGACGGATGAGAATTTCAAGGACATCCCATCACCACCTCTAAATAATCATTATGGTTATACAGCTGAACTCATGATGTTGGGGGTAACTTATGTTTTATTCATTACAGACACTACTTTATAGATATATGTGTTGGTAGGTTGGTCAAGGTCTAGATTAGGAAATCTAGTTGGTTAAGGAAACCAAGTACTTGTGTCCTAAGTATATCAGCTTAAGAGGTTTGTCTCTTAGAGCTAAGTTAGGAAAACCTATACTTGTAGGAAAGTAATCCTTGTTAAGGAATGTGTCGAGTCCTATTGATGTGTATAAATAGCCATAGAGAGAACCAGAGAAAATACACCAGAACTAGTAAGACTTCTCTTCTTTTCTACTTGAGATTTGTATACTCCAACCTATACGGTGATATATAAAATTGTTATTCCTTCCCGAGGATTCAACCTCGTAAAATACTTGTTCTTCTTTGTGTGTGTGTGTGATTGTGTTCTTGGCGATATTGAGATACCTTGTAGTAGTGAAAACCTAACGCTTCCGCAGCTTTGCGCAACAATTGGTATCGAAAGCAAGAGACGCTCTTGGTTACGGGTTCTCGAATTGCGCTGAAGTGAAGGTATTTTTTTGAAGATTTCTTGAGGTAATTCTCAAAGGTCTTGCTTTTTATCCATATTTGGTTATTTGTGAACAATGGTTGACGGGGACGAAGATTCAAAATCCTTTAGGAGAACATTCGATTCCGCAAATAAAGATAAAGAAAAAAAGAAGAAATGCTTCATTCACATAGATCACAACTCAAGGTAAAAAGTTTACAGAACCAATAACTTTGGTTTATGGAGAACTGACGTAACAGATGCACTTGTCCATCTCTGACCAGAAGAAGCTCTGAAGGTCAGCCCAGGAGATGTATGAAAGCTGGAGCAAGATGAATATATTATGTCTTGCTTCGATACGAGGGTGTTCAGCATTGCGTAGTGAGGAGTTCAGGAAGATGGATCGTGAAGACCTTGCAAGTGAAGCTAACAATGACTTGCTTCTTGCAAGAGGTCGTTCAATAGACAGGAGAAAGAAGACTGGTGTTTATGGTAAAGGTAGAGGACGTCTAAGAGTAGGACGCGACTACGTAAAGATGAGGTGCTTGGTGCCATGACTTTGGTCATTGGGATAAGGATTGTCCTAAGTGTAAGGAAAGAGAAGGAGATAACAAAATCGAGGTGAACATTGCAAAAGGTAATGAAGAATCAGATGATGCTTCTGATTTCTCGCTGACTGTGTCACCATCGCCTTGTACTATTACATATGGTACATGGGTATTAGATACCGGAGCAACGTGTGATCATATATGTCCATATCGGACCGGTTCTCAAGTTTTCAAGAGCTTGATGGAGAAGTACGTATGGGAAACAATCATACCGCTAGGTGATTGGGATTGGTAGTGTTCGTATCAAGATGCATGATGGTATGGTTAGATAGCTCAAGGATTTTAAGATTTGTACCGCCATAAAGAAGAATCTCGATTTCACTGAACTTTAGAAGCTAAGGGCTATAAGATAGTCGCTGAAAATGGTGTTCTAAAGGTAATCTCTGGATCTATGGTAATCATGAAGGGCACACGTTATCAAAACTTGTACTACTTGATTGGGAGTACAACAACAGGAGATGTGTCTATTTCTCGAACACATCGAGTGTGCAGCCACGAGAAGACTTGCACATCCAGGTGAGAAGTCGTTGCATAGGTTGATTCAACAAGACTTATTGAAAGGTGCTACTGCCTGCAAGTTAGAATTTTGTGAACATTGTGTTAAGGGTAAGAAAACAAGAACAAGCTTTGGCACAACTATCCACAATACTAGTGGAGTTCTTGACTAGTTCACTCGGATGTTTGGGGTCCTTCCAAGAATGCATCATTGGGAGGGAAACATTGGTTTGTGTCGTTCATTGATGATTATTTTAGGCGCGTATGGGTGTACACCATGAGGAATAAGTATAAAGTCTTAGAAATCTTTGTGAGGTGGAAAAAGGCAACTGAGACTCAAACTGCGTAAAGATCAAAGTATTACGTTCGACAATGGGTGGGAGAGTACAAGAGTGATCCGTTCTTGCAAGTATGTCAGGATGAGGGGATAAAAAGGCACTTCACAGTTAATAAGACACCGCAACAGAATGGGGTGGCTGAACGCATGAATCGTACTTTGCTGGAGAAGGTACGATGTATGTTATGTTGGGGTTATGCCCAAAAACAATAGTTTGACATTCACGTTTTATTTATTATAACAGTTCACTTTAAACATGCTTTGTGAGATATGGTAAAATATATTATTTATAATTATACAATTGGGAGATATAATATATTGGTGACATTTTTGTTCGTAATCATGTGTGAATTATTTTCATTTGTTAGATTATAACTTGCTATGATAATTACGTATGTATTGTGGTAAATCTCGGAGTCATAGAAGTGGAGACTTCTAAATCTAGCAGGTTGATGTGATTGGATTACATTGAACCGGTCGGTTAGTTCTATTCATTGTATATCAGCCAATGAATGGATCTAAGTTACTACTTTGCGTAAGTTCTTAATCCTGAGAATATATATATACCTTACGTGTATTTCGGCTATTTTGTCTTACCAAGCAGTGAGGTCTTTTGGATCCAATATCTGGGTAAGATGGATAGCGGTGAGTGCGCAGTAAGAATATACATATTTAATATGGTATCCGCCTCAGATGTGTATTCCCTTGGATTATTGTGCGAGAATTATTATTCTAGACTGGCCAGTGGTCATTTAAATTGTTTAAGTGATTATTAGAATAATAATATGAAAAGCACGTCAAGGACCAAAATATAAATTCTTCATAGGAGCTGATGTGTAATTGTTACACGCCTATGAGAATTTATGAATACCGGTATTAGTGGAGGGACTTACTGTAAGAAAGTAGAGGAAGGGTTTTACTTTTATTAAAATAGATAATTTTAGAGTGTTTTCAATTACAAGTCTTTGGTGGAATGACTTGTAATTTCTTAATCGTATTTGGAATTGTGTGAGACACATAGAATCCTATATGGTTAAGAAAAGCTAAAATTGTTTGTAGCCCAAAAGACCTAATTGTATTTGGAAAAGGTATTTGAAAACAAGAAGGATAGCTCCTAATATGAAAACTATATAAGGGGAGCAAGCTATCAAAGCTAGACACACCAAAAGCTAAGAGAAACTAAGCCTTCTTGTTCTCCCGTCCTTATACAATTAAGTTTATTGTGTGAAAGCCCTAGAAACATAAACGTGTCTCTTCCTCACAAGTTTTTCTTTACAGCACGATATTCCTTTTTGTTTTCGTTATTAACAAAGTCAAAAGAAGTTTTGGTTCAGAGTAAGAAAAAGAAAAGCTACAGTAGATGTTTCGTTTTTATTCATAAACAAAAGAACATTGTTTGGTGCTTATCAAACTCGGTTCAAGTTCAGAAACAAAGGTACAAGAGCTGCTCATCTTCCTTCCGTTCGGCAGAGATCGTTGGTGGTTAAAGACTAAAGCTACAGCAAGTTTTTCTTCTTCTTCCCGTGACGGCACAAAACGGTGGTGATTGAAGATAAAGCTTCGTGGGAGAAAGTGGTTTGTGTTGTTTGCTGTTCTTGGAGATTTGGATTAGCGAGCTAAGGTACACAAATCCCTAATCCCAGTATGATATTATTAACATCTATGAAAGTAAAAGTTGGGTTTTGATAGAAAAATTTTAAAACCAATTTCCGCTACGTTTTTACAATCGATCCTTACAATGGTATCAGAGCTAGGTTTAGATGTTAATAATTGCAATTTTATTGATCATGATGGAGATTATGATGTGTTTAAGAATTTAAGGGCTTTTTCAATTTGTGAATTTGTATTAATTGATGGAACCCTAGATTTATCAATTGGTTGATGTTGTTGATTATTGATGGTTGATTTGATTATTCTAAGATGGGTATTGGCTGATTATTGTATGGGATGCAAATTCATGTATGTGTTTAGTTTACCAATATCTTTATGCTAAGAGTGAAAATCATCTTGATGGATATATGGGGTCTTGTTTAATCATACATGGGATGTATGAATTAGGGATTTTGATTTGAGAAAAGAGTTTTCAAAATCATAGTCATGTGAACAGACTTGAATCTTTTGATTGGTTTGAGTGGAAAATATACTGTTTGTTAATGAAGCACAAAATTTGTTTGAATATGTCCAAAACAGTTTTGGAACAGATTATTATAACAAGTTTTTTAAAGGGTCTTGGCACATGCAGTCAGTTATCCCTTTAGATAACCAATTCCATAAGGTACCAGTATGTTTAGCTTGTGATTGTAGGCACTCTAGTATTAATGTGAATGGTTGAATAATGCTTGATTACTTCAAGTTCAATTACACGATGATTATTGGTTTACAAGCATATATGTCAGTTGTAGTATCATCTTGGTTTAATTAAATTGGTAATCATAAAATCTCAAATTACTTTTGTTTATACATGAGATGTATAAACGGTGACTTCCCTTGCCTAAGAAATTAAGTGGAAGAGGGATTTTCGAATCCCGCGGCCTTCCATAGGCAAATCAGATTATATGAACGGTTTTGTTCTCCCTAAGGATACAATTCAGTTTATGTAGATTCTGAAAAATTGTCTATGAGTTACACTTAACTAAATTAAGTAATTTGATTTCCCTAAGGAAACGAATATTTATTTTAGAGGCCGAACATATCGGATTGTTGATTTAATATGACATGAGATGTCAAGGATTGTTAAATCAATGGAAAGTTCTTCCACCTGAAAAACTATATGCGCAACTAATTCCCCAAGGGATGTTACGTATGTTAAGTTTTGGGAATCCGATATTTATCGCAATACTAAGGAGTTGCGATAGATAATTTTATTTTATTTTTTTTGTGTTTTAAGAACTGTTTTATCTCACTACGATTTATTTGTTATGCATGTTTAGATGTCGATGTCGAACCTCAGCCCCTTACAAATTATCTTGAAAGAAAACCAACTAACCGGTCCCAACTATGTTGATTGGAAAAGAAACTTGGATATTGTACTCACTGTACAAGATTACAAGTTTGTTCTAAATGAGCCAGAACCTATACTCCCTGAACCTGCAGACACAGCTGGTGCTCATGCTAGGTGGAAAAAGGCCAATGATATGGCCAAGTGCTATATCATGGCTTCTATTTCCAATGTATTGCAGCATCAGTATGAGGGCTTTGAGAAAGCTGCTGAGATCATTAATGGTCTGAAGGAGATGTTTTATGAACATAGTCATCCCGCCAAAGCAGAGGCGACTAGAAAGCTAATGAACACTAAGATGCAAGAAGGAACTCCAGTTCGTGAGCACGTCATTCTTATGATGTCTCTGTTTAACGAACTGGAAACCCTTGGGTCAACTATTGATGCTGATATGAAAGTTGACATTGTTCTCAATTCCCTTCCCAGTTCGTTTGCACATTTCAAGTTGAATGTCAACATGAATAAGATGGTCTTAACTCTCCCTGAGTTACTTAACCAACTGCAAACTGCGGAAGGAATTTTGGATAACAAAAAGGCACCTGGAAGTGTTCACTTAGCGGAGGATTCTAAGCGCAAACCTAAGCGAAAGAATCCAAAGAAGAAGTCTCAGAAAACAGGTCCTAATGGAAATAAAGCTTTGGGTGTTAAAAAGGACAAAGGAGAAAGTGTTGCAAAAGGAAAGTGTTTCCATTGCAACAAGCCTGGCCATTGGAAGCGCAACTGCACGGAATACTTAGCTAAGAAGAAATCGAAGGTAATTTTGAATCTTTAGTTGTTAAGGCAAATGTTGCTACTTATACATCAAACAGTTGGTGTATAGATTCTGGAGCCACTAATCATGTATGCAATTCATTGCAGGGGTTTCAAATAACCAGACAACTAAGTAAAGGAGAAATTTACCTAAGCCTTGGTTCGGATGCAAGAGTTGCTGCCGTAGCCGTAGGAAGAGTTCGTCTTAGTAGTAGTAGTAACAATGAGAATAAGGTTTTAGTTTTGAAAGATTGTTTATATGTGCCAGACATTAGGCGGAATTTAATTTCAGTGTCTTGTCTCGTTAGAGATGGTTTGACAATTAAATTTGATTCTTTTAAGGTTTTAATAATTAAAGACAGTTTAGTTATTTTTACTGGTATGTTGGCACATGGTTTATATCTTATTTCTCCTGTTATTCCTTGTGGTTTAAATAATGAAATTATACCATCTGTTACCACTCTTAAAAGGAAAAGTTCTTCCACTAATGCTACATACTTATGGCATATAAGGCTTGGTCATATCAACCTTAACAGGATAAAACGTTTGGTTCAAAATGGATCTCTTGATTAGTTAGAAATTGAACCATGGACAGTTTGTGGATCCTGTTTGGAAGGTAAAATGAGCAAAAGACCCTTTACAGGGAAAGGTGTTAGAGGCAATGAAGTATTAGAGTTAGTGCACACTGATGTATGTGGACCGATGAATGTTAGAGCTAGAGGTGGCTATGAATATTTCATTACTTTCACTGATGATTATTCTAGATATGGCTACATCTATCTTATGCATCATAAGTCTGATTCTTTTGAAAAGTTCAAAGAATACAAGGCAGAGGTCGAAAACTAAACAGGAAAGAAATTGAAAGCCATTCGATCAGATCGAGGTGGTGAGTATCTTTCAAACCTGTTTGGTGCATGCTTAGTAGAACATGGGATTGTATCCCAGTTGAATATACCTGGAACACCACAACAAAATGGTGTGGTAGAGAGACGGAACATAACTTTACTAGAGATGGTAAGGTCCATGATGAGTTATACTTCATTACCTATATATTTTTGGGGATTAGCCTTAGAAACATCAACATATATTCTGAATTTGGTACCTAGTAAGGCAGTTCCTAAGACACCCAGGGAGCTGTGGACTGGGCGTAAGCCAAGTTTACGGCATTTAAGAATTTGGGGTTGTCCTGCACATGTGCTAAAAGGAAAGTCTAGTAAACTAGAGTCAAGGTCAAAAGTTTGTTTGTTTGTTTGTAGGTTATCCAAAAGGTACTCGAGCTGGTTTATTTTATAATCCGAAAGAGCAAAAGTTGGTAGTAAGTACTAATGCAATGTTTCTTGAAGACGATTATATGATGGACTATAAACCTCGAAGTAAAGTTGTACTTGAAGAGTTGTGTGATAATGGTTCAGTGGGAGTTAGTAGTACTTCTAGTTCACTTCCAGTAAACAATGAAGAGTCTAACAAAACTGTTCCATTTTTGCGATTAACAACTTTTGATATTCCTGAATTTAATGAACAAGCTAGTAATAATATACATACAAATTCACCAGTAGTTGTGCAACAACCAATAGTTCAGCAGGATCCTCCAATATTTAATGAACCATTAGTTGATCCGGGTCTTCATATGGATAAAGAAGTAGTACATCCTCAACCTTAAGTTGAACCTCAAGTTCAACCACAAGTTGTAGGACAATCGGAACAACAAGTTGCTGCTCAACCAAAGCATCCTCGTCGTAGTACTAGGCTAAGGAAATGCAATCCTAAGTATGCTCAATTCTTTGGAGAAAATTTTTAAGTTATCCTAGATGATCAGGATTCGGATCCTACTAGTTACAACGAGGCAATAAATGACCCTGAATCGAGAAAATGGCTGTCCGGTATGGATACTGAAATAGAATCCATGGATTCTGGAGTATTGTTGATCCACCACCCAATATTAAACCCATTGGGTGTAAATAGATTTACAAGAAAAAAAGAGGTCCAGATGGTAAGGTTGAAACCTACAAAGCTAGGCTAGTGGCGAAAGGGTACACTCAGAAAGAGGGAATCGATTACGAGGATACTTTTTCGCCAGTAGCAATGCTTAAGTCCATTAGAATACTCTTGTCCATTGCAGCTCATTTTGACTATGAGATTTGGCAGATGGACGTCAAGACTGCCTTTCTGAATGGCAATCTTGAAGAGGATATTTACATGATCCAACCAGAGGGATATGTAATTAAAGGCCAGGAGCATAAAGTATGCAAGTTGCATAAGTCTATTTATGGACTTAAGCAAGCATCTTGAAGATGGTTTGAAGATGGACTTAAGCAAGCATCTTGAAAATGGAATATTAGATTTGATGAGGCTATTAAATCTATAGGGTTTGAGCAAAATATTGATGAACCGTGTGTTTACAAGAAAACTCAAGGAAACATGGTGATGTTTTTAGTTTTGTATGTAGATGATATATTACTCATTGGAAATGATGTAGGAGCATTATCATCAGTAAAGCTATGGATTTCTAATCACTTTAGTATGAAAGACTTAGGAGAGGCCAGTTATATTCTAGGCATTAAAATTCTCAGAAACAGAAATGCTAGAATGATAGGCTTATCCCAAGCAACTTACATTGACAAATTACTGGAGAGATTTGCTATGCAAAACTCAAAGAAGGGTTTCTTACCCTATAGACATGGCATTAAACTTACAAAGGCTCTTTGTCCCAAGACATCAGAGGAAATGCAATATATGAGTAACGTTCCTTATGCTTCAGCTGTAGGCAGTCTCATGTATGCCATGCTATGTAGTAGACCAGACATTTGTTATGCAGTTGGGATGGTCAGTCGGTTCCAGTCCAACCCAGGACGGGAACATTTGATTGCCGTAAAACATATTCTAAAGTATCTCAGGAGAACTAGAGATTATATGTTGGTTTACGGATCCGAAGATTTGGTTCCTCTTGTTTATGTCGATTCTGATTTTCAATCAGATGAGGATAAAAGAAAATCAACTTCAGGATATGTGTTCACATTAGGTGGAGCAGCCATAAGTTGGAGAAGTGTCAAGCAAAAGTGTATTGCTGACTCTACTACTGAAGCTGAATATGTAGCGGCTTGCGAAGCAGCTAAGGAAGTAGTATGGCTAAAGAATTTCTTAACTAGTTTTACAGTGGTTCCTGCAGCTATACCACCTATTATTATTTTCTGCGATAATAATGGTGTTGTAGATAACAGTAAAGAGCCAATAAACCACTCTAAGAACAAGCACATTCAAATAAAGTATCATATTATTAGAGATATGTCGAAGAAAGGCGAAGTAGTTGTTACTAAGATAGCCTCGGCTCAGAATTTGGCGGATCCCTTTACCAAAGCCTTGACACAGAAAGTGTTTGATTCTCATGTTGATGGTATGTGAGTCAAAACTGATTTTTGATTGTTTTCGTGCAAGTGGGAGATTGTTGGGGTTATGCCAAAAAAAAAAATAGTTCGACATTCGCATTTTATTTATTAATCAGTTCACTTTAAACATGCTTTGTGAGATATGGTCAAATATATTATTTATAATTATACAGTGGGAGATATAATATATTGGTGACATTTTTGTTCGTAATCTATGTGAATTATTTTCATTTGTTAGATTATAACTTGCTATGATAATTACGTATGTATTGTGATAAATCTCCGTCATAGAAGTGGAGACTTCTAAATCTAGCAGGTTGATGTAATTGGATTACATTGAACCGGTCGGTTAGTTCTATTCATTGTATATAAGACAATGAATGGATCTAAGTTACTACTTTACGTAAGTTCTTAATCCTGAGAATATGTATATACCTTACGTGTATTTCGGCAATTTTGTCTTACCAAGCAGTGAGGTCATTTGGATCCAATATCTGGGTAACATGGATAGCCGTGAGTGCGCAGTAAGAATATACATATTCAATATGGTATCCCCCTCAAATGTGTATTCCCTTGGATTATTGTGCAAGAACTATTATTTTAGACTGGCCAGTGGTCATTTAAATTGTTTAAGTGATTATTAGAATAATAATATGAAAAGCACATCAAGGATCAAAATATAAATTCTGCATAGGAGTTAATGTGTAATTGTTACACGCCTATGAGAATATATGAATACCGGTATTAGTGGAGGGACTTACTGTAAGAAAGTAGAGGAAGGGTTTTACTTTTATTAAAATAGACAATTTTAGAGTGTTTGTCAATTACAAGTCTTTGGTGGAATGACTTGTAATTTCTTAATCGGATTTGGAATTGTGTGAGACACATAGAATCCTATATGGTTAAGAAAAGCTAAATTGTTTGTAGCCCAAGAGACCTAATTGTATTTGGAAAAGGTATTTGAAAACAAGAAGGATAGATCCTAATATGAAAACTATATAAGGGGAGCAAGCTATCAAAGCTAGACACACCAAAATCTAAGAATATCCAAGCCTTATTATTTTCCCGTCCCTATACAATTAAGTTAATCGTGTGAAAACCCCATACGTGTCTTTCTTAGTTTGAGACAACGACTTTGGTTTTTCCTAAAACCACAGAAGCTTGTTTTTCTTTTCTCCTTCTAGTTTTCAACTGGTGCTTTTGATTCACAGCATCAATTAGTGAAAGAATTATATAAGCTCTTATTTCCTCCAAGTAATCAGAAGAAGTTGGTGGTGATAAACAAAAGTGTGGGTATCCATCAAAAAAGCTACAACAAGTTTTCTTCCTCCCGTAACAGCGCAAATCGGTGGTTTTTGAGATAAAACTTAAAGTGGAATTTGTTGTTCTTCTTGGAGATTTGGATTAGCGAGCTAAAGTGCACAAATCTCTTAATCCCTTTTTGTTCTTATTAACATCTATGAAACTTAAAGTTGGGTTTTGGTAGAAAATTTTTAAAAACTAAATTCCACTGCGTTTTGATAATCGATCCTAACATGTTATCTAATGCTGGATTAGGTAAAGCGTTTTGGGATGAGGCAGTTATATATGCGTGCTTGCTCATTAATAGGTTGCCATTAGCTGCATTAGAAGATAAATCTCCTATGGATAACTGGTTTGGTAAACCAGCTTATGATTATGACTCAATTCATATCTTTGGTCGTCTTGCATGGTATCATGTTAGTGAAAACAAGCTGGATAGCCGTGCCATGAAAGGAATCTTTGTGGGTATGAAAAGTGGAGTGAAAGGGTTCAAGATTTGGAATCCAGTTGAGAAGAAGATAGTCATGAGTAGAGATGTAAAATTTGATGAGATGTCTTTGGTAAAGTCTTGGGGTTCTCGACAGGTGGAGAACAGAAGCACCAATACTAATGAGCCTTTGCAACAGGTGGAGATTGATGCAACTCTACCAATTCCAGTGTTTGTATCTGTTCAGAATACTTCTGAAAACATTAAGTCTGCAAGAGAGGTAACTACTGAAGCTCCAAATGATAGTGACACTGTTGAAGAAGAGGAGCAAGTGTCAGTAGAAGATACGTAAGCTACGGTCAAGGAGACCATAGCAACCAAAGAACCGAGAAGATCAACCAGAAGCCCTGGTCGGATGAATGATTACATTGCTTATGCATTACCGGTTGTTGAAGATGGTACTCCTACTTCCTATTTAGAAGTCAGGACGCAATGCAGAGTGTAAATAGTGGTAAAGAGCAATGCAGGACGAGATGAAGTCTCTTTACAAGAATGGCACATGGATTCTTATGAAGCTTCCGAACGGTAAGAAGGCCATAAGGTGCAAGTGGGTATATGCTAAGAAATAAGGATCTTAGGTGAATCAAGTATGCAACAAGGAAAGGTTATTTGCAAAAGTTTATGCCCAAAGAGAAGGGATTAACTACAATGAGGTGTTATCTCCGGTGGTAAAACACTCATCAATCCGTTTTTTGTTGGCCTTGGTAGCACAATATGATTTAGACCTAGTTCAGCTATATGTTAAGAAGACGTTCTTACATGGGGATCTAGAAGAGGAGATCTATATGACTCAGCCGAGTGGGTTCAAGGTTGTCGGAAAAGAAGATTGTGTATGTAAACTAAAGAGATCATTGTACGGATGAAGCAGTCTCCAAGACAGTTTATGATAGGCCAAACATACACAAGAAGTCACTATGACCATTGTGTATACTTCAAGAAGCTACGTGATAGGTCTTTCATATATTTGCTCTTGTATGTCGATGATATGCTGATAGCATCGAATAACAAGAAAGAGATTGATCATTTGAAGTAGAAATCGTCAACTGAGTTCGAGATGAAAGATCTAGGAGAAGCTAAGAAGATTCTTGGCATGGAGATTCAACGTGATTGCAGAGAAGGGTAAGGTTTGTTTGTCTCGAGAAGGCATATTTGAATAAAGTGTTACGTAAGTTTGGTGTCTACGAAGGAACTAAACCGTAAGTACTCCCCTTGCTACTCATTTTAAGTTGAATGCTCGTATGTATCCTACTACTAAAGAAGAGCGAAAGTATATGGCCCAAGTCCCTTATGCTGAGGCTGTTGGTAGCTTGATGTACACGATGGTATGTACAAGGCCGGAAATTTCACATGCAGTTAGTATGGTCATCCGTTATACGCATTGTCCTCGGTAAGGGACATTTGCATGGTATGAAATGGATTTTGAGGTATCTTTATGGTACAGTTGATGTTGGCTTGGAGTTTGTGAAGGATAGAAGAAACAATCAGTTGTGTATTGGGCATGTGGATTCGACTATGTCGGTGATTTGGACAAGAGACGTTCAACTACGTGGTATGTATACACCATAGCAGAGCACCGTTAGTTGGAGATCAATATTGCAAGATAATGTGGCGCCTTTAACTACTTGGAGTATGAGTATATGATAGTGACAGAGGCATTTAAGGAGGCTATATGGTTACAAGGTTTGCTAGATGACTTAGGAGTTGTGCAAGACCAACTGCCTGTGCATTGTGATAGTCTAAGTGCAATTTATTTGGATAAGAATCAAGTGCATCATGCAAGAACCAAACATATAGACGTACGGTTTCACTTTGTGAGAGAAATTCTTGAATAAGAAGACATTCTACTTGTGAAGATCGATACCAAAGACAATCCAGCTGATATGTTGACTAAAGTAGTATCTGGGATCAAGTTTCGACATTGTTGGAAATTGATCCACATCCTTTCGGTTTGGTGAAAGTCCCTTTTGGGGTAGAGGTTCATAGGAACCTGGTGGAGGTCTTCTAGCAAGGTCATTTGAGAGAACTAAAGTCGGGATTGATTCCCATTGAGGATACGTAGGCAGCCAGTGATGGTTCAATCGACGTTGGAAGATGGAGGTGATTTTATCTATTGATCGTCGCATGCATGAATGCATGATCCGAGGTGGAGAATTGTTGGCAGGTCGGTTAAGGTATAGATTAAGAAATCTATTTGGTTAAGGAAACCAATTACTTGTGTCCTAAGTATAGCAGCTTAAGAGGTTTGTCTCTTAGATCTAAGTTAGGAAACCCTATACTTGTTGGAAAGTAATCCTCGTTAAGGAATGTGTGCAGTCCTATTGATGTGTATAAATAGCCATAGAGAGAACTAGAGAAAATACACCAGAACTAGTAAGAGTTCTCTTCTTTTCTGCTTGAGATTTGTATATTCCAACCTAAAGGGTGATATATAAAATTGTTATTCCTTTCCGAGGATTCAACCTCGTTAAATACTTGTTCTTCTTGTATGGGTGTGAATGTGTTCTTGGAGATATTGAGATACCTCGTAGTAGTGCAAACCTAATGCTTCTGCAGGCTTTGGCGAAACAATATGGGCATTTAAAAGAAACACTATAAGATTATGGCCGCCCACAGTAGAACCCGGAAAATACTACGACGACAATTGGAGTTGGACTAGAGATTTCATACTCCCAGCCATGTTATCAAGGCCATTGGCAATTACAAAAAGCAATGAAGTTCTAGCACGGGGACATTGCCAACAACTAACTAAGTCTTGGGATGGCGTTGAAAAGGGCACTTCATGCCGTCGAGCTATTCCTCACGTCAACACCCTTGTTTCTTTAAAAGAATTAGGAGAATGCTCTAGTAACCACAGTGATGAGAGTGCAAAAGATAGCGGTTAAGACAACAACAGCAGAGCTGCAAAGTTAACTCGTTGGTCCAACAACAAATATTTTCATAATTAAAAATGTTATTGTCTAATATCCGATCAGAGAATTCCCAATTTTCATTTTTCTTTATTATAATCTTTTACAAAAGAGCACCTTGTGAAAAAGACTAATTTTTTAAGCTATTCTAATTATTTTAGTGATGTGCCCGGTCTCTACTTTGTTCTTGTGATGACCATACGGGTAAGGTCCACTAGGGCCTGTCTCGATATTCGGACATCATAGTCATCACTTTCAGGAAAAGAGTCGATGGCCGAGGCAGCCATGTTAGCGTGCTCAATTGCAAGCTCTTTAGCTCTTTGAATTCCGAGACTCTTCTGAAGGTATTCAAGGGCAAGATCAACATTTGCAGGGTCGTCGAAGCCTAGATTTAAAACTGCTTGTAAATCGGGGAATTCTTCGGTTGCAAACAACACTGGAGCCGTTATAATCCCATGGCGGATGTCAGATAAAGAGCCCTTTCCGAGGGAAGCCGATGTCCCCGTGAAATCAAGAACATCATCAATTAACTGATATGCCAAACCCAGATTTCGGCCATAGTTATAAGCCAGCATAGCAACTTCATTTCCAAGGTCTGCAAGAAGAGCCACCGCCTTGCAGCTATTAGCAATCAATGACGCTGTCTTGTAATATGTTTTTTGCATATATTGATCCATGTTATAGTTTTTTTCCGATGTACTAGCCATTTGCATCATTTCACCAGCTATTAGGTTTTCTGCAGCGGTTGCAAGTACCGTGGAAACCTCCAAATTTTTTATAGTGGAAAGTGTCACACAAGCTCGACAAAGCAGAAAATCTCCTGCTAGCACAGACACCTTATTCCCCATCAAAAAGTTCAAGGAAGGGACCCCTCGCCTTGTATCGGCATCATCTAACACATCATCATGAAGAAGACTTGCCACATGGATCATCTCAGTGATCTCGGCAACACGCTGCTGGCTTGCACGGAGTTGATCGGTCTTAGCATTATCTAGAGCGGACCCAGGTAGTGACATATTTAATGCTGACGCCATTAATAACAGAACGGTGGGACGAAACCTCTTTCCTTCTACCCCAGTCTCAAAGAAGTATCCTGCAGCTGAGGCGAGCTTAGGCACCCCAGCAATCTGCACCGTCTCCCGTAACCGGTTACCAATAAGTGAGAGTTCATCAGCAACAAGAGAAAATGGGTCAACTTGCTGCTCTACCAAAGAACTCCCACCTTCTGAACTTGATCCAAAAGACGGAAGTTTTCACAAACTTTTTGTATTCCTTCTACTCGGCTACGCGTCTTTGTGGCGTTCGGATCATTATCATCAATCTGCAACAAATTTTACATGGCGACTTTGAATGAACACAATTTTTTGCTAATTGCTAATATCCAACTACACATCAACCAAATCGAGTTGAAAATATAATACTAGAAAAGTCTTCTTAAAATTTCTAGATCACGTCAGACCAAAACTATGAATGAACTGCTAATTATGTTACAAATGAATACCTTAGCCTTCAGCGTGCTAGAATAATCATAGAAAGCACCATAAACATCAGACATGGCTTTCGTTCGGCAGATCACTTTAACAGAATGACCTACATGCATGCAGTGAATTGTGTAATGAGGTTTATGAAGGGAGGAAACAGTTCGTAGTTGAGATGAGTAATCTTTCATACCATGATTCATTTTTACTCCTTCTCTGAAAACCTCAACGTTGTTGTAACACCGGACCAGTATCCCGGTGGAAATGACCTACAATGATGAGTATCAAAATATAAGTGAAAATTCCCAATATATATATTAAACTATTCATTCTTGCACGTACGTACAATCATAACTATATGTGTGAATCTCGGACGGATCTCAAGTTTCATACCAGATTAACAGCATGAAATCGGAACAAAGCAGAATCCTGCAGAGCAGACAAGTACTCTAGGCAATCCTCCACATGGGATAATGCATCAGTAACCATATCATTTAAGCAGGAAACAGCTTTTTCTGAGTTTTCTTTGCATGCCAAGTCCTGAAGCTCAATAACATAAAAAAAATTAAAAAAAAATAAAATAAGAACAGTGAAGAAAAGTATGTTTAAAAGTAGAAAATGTTAAGCAGCATCACCTCAAGTTTATCCACATATTTATTCCAAATTTGGCGAGGCCAGCGCATATGAGTTTTTGGTATTGAATTCATATCCTTTGAAAAGTCTTGAATTGTATTTATTTTCTGGAAACACAGATAGATGTTACGTAATTACGGATGAGAACAGTCCCCTTGGTCGAGTGGTTAGTTAGCACTCGCTTTGTTTACAGAAAGACATATCACCTGAAGAAACAAACCCATGGAATTGGATAGATGATCTGGAGGCAAATCCTCTAAATTGGAGGCGTGGGAAAGTTTCGACATTCCTATGAAAACAAGTCCAGCTGCAATGTGAGAGTACTCATTGTAGTCATCAACTGTTTCAACCTACAAAGTAAGAGAAATAGATAACAATTAATAAGCTGAGCACCTGAAGACTCGTACGTGCGTTAATATATTGGGTTATTACTCTCTCTGTTTTTGGAAAAGAGATACTTTCACTTCTTTATTTATACTTTCACTTCTTCATTTTAACCTAAAAATAGGCCAAAATGAAAAATTGAAAGTATCTCTTTTCCAGAAACGGAGGGAGTATTATTTACCTCCTTCGGTATAAATTTTGCCATGCCAGCACCCATTCTTCTTGTTGTTTCTTCAATTAACTCTTGATTACTGCATAAGCAATGAATACTGTAAGATGGATGACTAATATTAATTTCTTTGAAGTGCCATGGACAATCACCTTTTTTGAAGCTCTGACATTGCGGTTGAAACGTGATGAAATTGATCAATTAGCTCTTTGTGGTGATTTGTACCACCTTAAATGAAACAGCTCAGTGTTTTAGGTTGTCAGTATTAATTAGAGCACAATGCGAGTGAGCAAGGGAGGGCATGATAATATTATTATGAGCTTACATGAGAACTGAAGATCGCCATCATATATGTGACGATGAAAATTTTCGAGAATAGGCATCTTTACATCTGAAGGCATGTTCATATCATCCTCTGCATAATTAAGAAATATCATGATGTTGATGATTTGTTAAGAATCGGTATGAAAAGAAAAGTATACACTATACATGTTGATGGAATTATTGTACCTCCATAGTTTTCTTTTTTTTCCTTTTAAGAAGGTGTCCTTTTCATGCCGCATAAGATTTTTGAATAGGAAATATACAACCAAACTAATTGGGGTATACCCAATAAGAAAAAATAGGGTCATTTTGAAGTAAAACCAAGCCACCTCTTAACTTTGTATTTTCAAAATGACAAAATTGCCCTCGTTTAATTAACACTAAAATTTTGATTAGATTAATTAATTAAGTTTAAATTGATTGAATAGATTAAAACTTATGAATTTTAAGTTATGAAATTTTGTTTTGATTGAACTTTTGTGGTATGAGTTTTGATGATTTTTTTTTTTTTTTTTTTTTTTTTGAGAATATCTCTTGCAACGAAAATGAAGGATACAACCGAAACACTTCTAAAAAGGGGATTGCAAATCTGTTGTATGAAATCATACTCAAAATCAAAGAAGAAATCAACACTTTCAGTTCTGAAAGTATGAAAAGTCGGCAAGGTCTTCATCGCCGACCTCGCCGCTAAAAGTAGCCTAAAAGATGGTCTTCATCGTCGACCCGCCGACTTTTGTTTTTTGATGACATAAAAAAATTGGTCGGCAAGGTATTCAAAAATACCCTTCCTTTGTTTTTTGGCCTAAGAAGGTATTCAAAAATACCCTTCCTACCGTATTTGGCCAAAGAAGGTATTCAAAAAATACCTCACTACCGTTGGAAAATTTTGCCGCCGCCATGGTCGTTATGAAAAGTCGGCAATATATGCATGTTACGACCTTGCCGAACAAAAACACAGAAATCATAATTTTTGATTTCTAACCTAATATAACAATCAAATCACACAACACAATGATGGGTTTGAGTTTAAACATCATTTATAGTCTTCTTTTCGCCGGGTAGAGTCAACAATTTTTTTTTGGAAAATCAAAGTTGAAGATTTTTATATGGCTTTGGTTGATGGAAGATGAAGATGAAGATGAAGATGAAGAAGAGAAGAAGATGAAATGAAGAGAATAAAAACTGATTTAGGGTAATTAAGATTATTAATGGGTAAGGGTAGTCTTGTAACTTACCCATTAGGACTCCCCCTAAACCCACAAAAAGTGTCCCTTTAAAATTGGGTATACCCCAATTAGTTTGAGTATACCCCAATCTTGCCCGGCACTTTAAAGCAAAAAGGTTATTTCGGAAATTATTTTTTTCGAGTTCGGGAAGGAAAAAAAAAGTGAAAAACTAGTCTGGGCACACAATTCTATAATGATTTCTAAAACTAGGAAAGTTAACTTTTTGTCAAATAAAAACATGTTGCTTTTGATTTTTACTCCTAACATCTGCTTCGATATCAAACAGGCTATAAATGATAGCTTCTCAATTGCAGATAGAGGTGTAAATTGGTCAGCAAAGACGAGCACAAATTTCATCCCAAAGACGCTAAAATTTGAGCACAAATTTCAAACCTCAAAGACGTGACTTAGCCAAAGACGCAAGACAAAGACGTTAGTCAAATGGGACGTGTTGGGTTTGACTAATTGGCGGTAAGAGCAGCACAAGCCCAAAGACGCGGCACGGATAAGCACGTGGCCCAAAGCCTAGCACAACACGTTAAGAGAGCACGTCATAACATGTACAAATACACCATATAACAAGGCATAATACATCACATTTTTTGTATATTTCACAAAAGAGTCACTATTCTAGCCGCTTTTAACATTTTATGTTGGCTTATTTATAACAACACATATAATACCTTAATATTCGGAAAATATATTTCAATATCGTTGTTATAATGTCGTCACCTATATTTAACTAGGACATTAGTTTACATGACAATTATCCAATTTTATATTTGATGGGCTTTCTTTTATTGAATAAACTTGTTAATTTTACTTGAAATAATTTCAAATGATATGTTGTCTAATTAAATTCTTGTGATAATGTTCGACTTTAATGTATACATTAAGTGATTTCAAATTGTTTATAGACGCGTGTGCAAAGACAAAGACAAAGATTTTCCAAGACGTTTATTCGTGTCTTTGTGTCTGTACGGGGCGTGCTTAGCTTTTGACTAGTAAAGCACAGCACGACACAACACGTTTAAATCGCAGACAAAGATAAAGACGGCACGTGAAGCACGCGACTTCATGTCTTCGGCCATCTTGCCGCCTGGGCACGTTTTACACCTCTAATTGCAGAGGATGCTGTTTTTGGGGATTTAATCAAATAGATTCTATTCATAGCCCTACAACACTGTCAAATCCTTATCTGTTAAACAGACATCGTACGAAGTCCTCCCATGTGATGAGAAAACATAAGCTTGTCCGTCACGCATATTCTACTTTCATTTTTTTTTATTTTTTGATCAAACTAGGTCGCATTTGATCGTATCGGATATGAAAACGCATATAAACGTCCCAAAACAATAAGTATCACGAGAAAATTGAAGCTTCTTCATCATCTATTTTCCAATTTTATTTTATTCTTGATTAATTTGGGTCGTATTTGATCGTACCTGATGTGCAAAGGGATGTAATCGTCCTAAAATAATAAGCGCCATGAAATATAAAATTCTAGTTCAAATTATCTCCGGAGAAGAATTGTCTCCAGTTTTGGATCCCCACCCCTACCCCAACTGCGCGGTCATCTAGTATTATATCATCGCTGGGCCTAATTTTGTTGCTACAAGATCTCAATTTATTTCCTTGTAAATCAGCCAAAATAGTCGCATAAGGCAACATCTTCCGAATCCAGGAGTAATCAATTAGAATTTCTGAAGTCGCATAAGAGCATCTCCAACAGAAGGTGTAAAAATTCTACGTGGATTTTTTCTTTAGTCTTTTTACTTATGGGGTCTACACATAGAGTAAATATAGGACCTCATATCTAAAAAACCATCTCCAAGGGTGAGAATTTTAACCCTTAGAATTAAAAGAAAATTGGTTTAAAACATGACGTGGAGGTGCAACCGGAGGTGTAGATAACACTTTATTGAACACCTTCATAATTAGTAATTGGTCCCTCATAACTTGTACGACCCTATTGGTAGAGATGGATTTATGCCAAACGGGAGTCTAAAATCCTATGTGTCACTAAAAATAAATAGATCCACACTCTTTTGGAGATGCTCTAAGTAAAGGTTTTGGAGAGTTTGTTAGTGGATGTAGACTCTTTTCAATTTTCTAGAAATCCTTGTCATCGGATAGAGAGTTTTTTAAAACCTATGAAAATCTATATTATTGGATATAAATTTTGAAATCATTGATTTAGATTTTAAAGAGACTTTCAGAGACTTTTTAACTGAAAATAGGCTTGACAGAAGTCTCTCTAGAAAAAGTGATATTTTGAGAGACTTGTTTGTTGAAGAATTTTTTATTTTCTTATCAAATATACGTGTAAATATAACATTAAAAGAAGATGATAGCACTAACAAGGAAAAGAAAATGACATATTTTTGTATCTCCTAAGAGAAGAAAAAAAATGTCAAAAAAACATACAAAAATAATTATCATTATTTTTCGTAAAAAAAAAAATTATTTGTATTTTTGTTTAGATTAAAAAATAATTTCATTTTTTGATAGGTTTTTTTGTCTCTATACTAGTATGTGAAATTCTCATCAATGACATTAGTCTCTACAAATTTCTTATGAAATTTCTTGAGTTTCTTAAATTTTAGCAACTTACAAAGCGGGTACTCTAAAATTCTCTTAAATAACAAGTTTCTCAAAATCTCCACCAATCCTAATTGACTAACTCTATGTTCATGTTTTTGTCCGATAACCTTAGATGGAACCATGATTGCTTGAATTAAGAAGATACAATTTTACCTTGGCTTTCTCCTAGATGACTAAATTTGTATGCCACATAAGTAAAAACCCTCACAAACGAATGTCTAATAATGACCTCCTCCTCCACATGAGATTTTTTCAATAATAAGAAGTAAATAAAAAAGATTCGGGAACTAACCAACTGTGTCAAGTGCCCTCAGAACACAATAGAAAACGCATAACTACAAGAGAAAAGATAGAATTGGTTACATACATACAACATGATAAGTATGTATACATATAACATGCACGCATAAGCCATGAAACAGTACTAAGCTAGCTGACTCACAGCATTTCGAAGCTCGGGACCTAGAGATTGTTGAATAGACAAGGAGATCGCGTGAGAGTCGATTCCAGATAATAATTGGTGAGAAGAAACATCTCCGAACAAACGCTCGATACAATCTTTCTGAAACACTGAATGACAAAATTCCCAGTGAGGTTCAAGTGGGATGTTCTTCTCGGCAATCTTGAGCTTCTCTATCTCTCTTAAAAAACTTCCTGCCATTTTAAGCTCTTCCATTTCTAGTATTTTGTTGCTCTGCAATCTATTGCTTTGGATATGGAGAGGATTGATCTGGGTTTGGCGTTTGGATTTTGTTGACTTCGGGTTTAAATTATAGCAGATTACTAAGATGGAACGGATCTAGAGGAATTGTTTAATATCACCAGTGTCAGTGAGAACCTTTTCACATGCGCTGCCTTTAATGTCTTACAATCTTGCTACTATTTACTTATAAACTATGATTAAAAAAACGATTTGGCAGTATAATTAACTTTTTGGATACATAAGCAGGAATCAATCCCACGAGTCAAAAGCAAAAACAATTTGAGTAAAATAGTTACTCTCTCCGTACCTATTGTATAGGCGGAGAAGTAGTATTCTTTTAGAATAAGAAAATGTTTAGTTTTCATAAATTTCCTTCTACTTTCCAAATTTATCCTTACCTTGTTCCAATACAAATATTATTTTATATATCTCTATCTCACATATAAAGCTAGATTGTATGATACCCATGCATCATTAATAGGGATGTATGTGTAAAAAACAACTTTGGAAGTGGAGCTCCGCCTATCTAATGGTACTACAAAAATTTTAAACTCCGCCTATATAATAGGTATGGAGGGAGTACTTTTTTTCTTGTTTTAGAAGTCATGAGATTGTTCAAACTAACTTCTGACTTTTTTATTTTTGTTTCTGCATAACATCTATTTTTATATACTGCAAATACAAACGATGGCTTGATAAGCAAAATATCACTCGGAATAGGAAACCAAGAGTACCTTCCTTAAATGGGTTTTTCCTATAAATACAAGTTTTCTCTTTTGATTTTCTCAGAGCTTGAGAAACCATCCAAAAGCCTAAGTATCTCAGCTGAACCAAAATCATCATGGAGAACCTTCCCACATATATCATAGAAGACATATTTTCTCGCATACCCGTTGTACCCACCTTATTACAGTGCAAACGCCTATCCAAAACTTGGAGAGAGCTTCTCAGTAATTAAAAAAACTCGCTTGCTATTCGCATATGAATCAGAAGGAAAAATACAACTGTACTATGGAGATCAAGACGAAGTAACTCTTGAGTCGTATTACTCCAACAAAACACTTGTGAAGTTTGAACATGTAGAATACAGCTTGGATGATGGTAATGTTGGGAGGATGTTCAAGGACTAGATTAGGAAATCTAGTTGGTTTTGGAAACCAATTACTAGTGTCCTAAGTATAGCAACTTAAGAGGTTTGTCTCTTAGAGTTAAGTTAGGAAACCCTATACTTGTAGGAAAGTAATCCTTATTAAGGAATGTGTTCATCCCTATTGATTTGTATAAATAGCCATAGAGAGAACTAGAGAAAATACACCAGAACTAAGTAAAAGTTCTCTTCTTATCTGCTTAGGCTTTGTATATTCCAACCTATACGGTGATATATAAAATTACATATTCCTTCCCGAGGATTCAACCTCGTTAAATACTTGTTCTTCTTGTGTGTGTGATTGTGTTCTTGGTGATATTGAGATACCTCGTAGTAGTGCCAACCTAACGCTTCCGCAGGCTTTGGCGCAACAATTGGTATCAGAGCAAGGAGACGCTCTTGGATACGGGTGTTTATGGGTGAAAACTATTTCTGCCGGTTTTAGTAATTTGGGGTGTGTGGATGATAAATGAGTCTAAACCTTAAACAAATGCACTGCGCGGTGAGTGCTTGTAGATTCGAGAGATCAATCTGTGCAAGTCCGGCCTAAACCAAGAAATGGTCGTTCCAGACTTGTTTCGGTCACAAAGTGAAGGAGATGGGGTTGATCTTAGGGAGGGAAGCGAAGAAGGTGTTGAGAATGTGAAGATGTTGGCTATGAATGACGTGTATCGAAAGCCGAACCGGCTTGCGGGGTGTAAGCTATCAGTTCCGGTGTTTGAATACGATTGTATCAACACTTGCCTCTGTTGTCTGGACTTGTCTTGTTTCTTCTCGTGTGTCTCGAAAATAGGGAGGAGAACCTATTTATACAAGTCATTTGAGCCTTATTCACGTCTCTCGTGGGAAGTGGAGGAAGTGGAGTGATGGAGTAGTGGAGTTGTGTGTTGATGTTACACGACCAGTCTTGCCCACTTCTCCTGTCATCTCTAACCGTCCATGACTTCCTGACACGTTCTTGTGATGGCGCGTTGCACGCTGCACGCTGTAAACCGCCAGACCAATACCCCAGTATGTATCCCCCAGTTTGTGACATAATTGATGTCTCGAGTGCGTGGATTGTGGGACCCACAGAAAGTAGCATGTAATGCTAAATTGAATAACTGTGTTATTAAGGAGGTCGATACTTGTGAAGTATCGTGTGTATTTTATGCAGGTACTGCATCATGGTGTGGTAAAGTGACGGGTAGTGATCACCAAGACGCCTTATCGACCAATTAACTCCCGACCAGGGTTGTATAACCAAGCCGGTGAAGTTGAACGGACGAGATGATCTTTGAGACACTCATCTGCGACCGTTGATGGAATTAGGGTTTTGAAGAGGTGCGCAGGCATCACTCTTCAGCTTGGTCGAATCCAAGCTTGGGATACATTTTTAGCCAGGCCGATCGTCATGCGTGTAGACGGCATGACGGTATAGGCGCCCATACCACATTATCTCACGAAAGTGTGATCTGGACCACTCAATTCTTCTGGCAAATTCGAGCGGTCGAGATCAGTTTGCAACAGAAAATGAGTGCAAACAAAAGCTACGCGTCGTGATAACTTCGGGCGCGCGTTCCAAGACGACCAATCATGGTCGGTCTTGGCCGATCGGTCTGGCGTGTAGGTGGTAGGCTGGTGTTCACGCCTATACCTGACTGTCCCATGAAAACGTGATCTGAGCCAATCAAATCGTCCCGCGAAGTTGAGAGGTCGAGATTAGTTTGCAATTGGGAAGTGTAACCATGCTAGTTTGGGCGGACGATTTAGGATAACCAGGCATGGTATGCCTTGGCCGACCAGGTGAGGGGATAGATGGGTCTACTGTGGTCATGTTTGTATGACCGGACCTGCTTAATCTAATCTTGGGCCCTCCATTCGTGCCGGAGAAGATGGACGCTCGTGATGCTCAAAACCCTAATTTTGGCTTTCACGGCCGTGTAACCATTCCTTATTCGGGCGCACGAATTAGGATGACCAACCATGGTTCGTCCTGACCGATTGGTCAGGTATGTAGGCGGGCCCACGGTGATTATGTTGACATGCTCTGGGTCTTTTGAATCTACATCTACACCCTCCATTTATACCTGCGAAGATGGATGGTTGAGACTGTTTTGTGACACATGTAATGTGCCGCAAACCCTAATTTAGGGTTTTCCGCCCATATCACTCCGGTTTGGATGTTTTGGCAAGCTATGCCAATCTTTTGGGGAGGCCGACCATGCGAGGTCCGCGTTGGTTCGGCAGTGAATATTCCATACCTGCTTGGGGGTTATGGAATTGTTCTGGGCCATACAATCATATCCAGACTGATACGGATAGTCCGGATGCTCAATCGGGCTAGTATAACACACCGAGAGTTGTTCAATCGGGCTAGCTAGTATAACACACCGAGAGTTGCAGCCTGTACGGGTATTTCGTACATGCTTTCATTATAATGCTTGGAGGTTCGTGTTGCTCTGCTGAGAGCAACACTCGGTCGTCATGCCGCACTGATAATGAGTATAGGAAATACAAGGCTGCTTACGCATTAATTAATAATGCTATAAATTCATAGGGTATATGGGATTGTTGCTACATGCTCTGGTAGGCCTCGAAAGTGTATGAAAATTATGACCTACATGTTATACCGCAAGTGCACGGCGTCTATCGGAGACGCGGCAAGTACGGGTCGATCCCACAAGGACTTGTGGTGCTCTGATATTGATCTAAGGCTGCTCTACTGAGTTTCTAAGAAGTGTGTAACATAAATGAGGGTTGTGTCGAAGCGACTGAGTTGTAAAGGTGATACTAAACTAAGGAATGATAAACAGTGACACTAGGGTCTTCAACTCAACCTTTAACCTACACTATGTCTTCAACTAAAGATGTTGTTCTTGCCTTCATGACAGATAGGGTAGGAGTGTCAATTCTGCCCTGTCTCTAAGGTGTTTCTCCATTTGACAGATTAATCACAACTAAGTTTATTTCCCAAGTATTACCTGTCTGATTAAAGTACAAATAATCCGAGGATCATAATAATTTTATTAAGATTGGGTTGCGGTGTAAACAACACGGAGGGAATCAAACTACAAAGTGCATCCATGGCGTTGGTATGCACTTTGTGAGAGCAAAGTGTTATCACACCGAAATTAATTCTATCTAGAAAATATTCAAGCAATCAAGAACAGGTTCATGAAGAAGAACACGGTGATAAGCTAGGGTTTCATCTCAAACCCTAGCAATTTAATTAGAACATGATGAAAACAAACAAACTACAAAATTAAACCTAATTGATCGCACCGGCTAATCCGGGCGTGGTTTCTACACAAACCCCTCATCGCTATTTATACATGCACGTAAATCCCCAAAATACAAACCCTAATTAAATTTAAAATAGCAATTAAATCAAACCCATACTCGAATCGCACTCCTCTCTTGTCAAATCGTCTCTGCGCTCCATGCTTTGGTTGTTGGCTAACCTAGTTTCAATTATCTATCATTTAGCTTCTAGGGTTTGAGAAGCTATGTAATGAGATAATTAATACTAGGAGCGGGCTATGCGGGGAGTTGTTGGTGGGCGAGACCGGTACAGTGGTGGTAGAAATGGCCGTGGCGAGAAGACATGAGATGGAGGTGGTGTGTGGAAGAGCGAGCTCGCTCCGATGGAGACGGGAGAGAAGAAGGTGAGAGAAGGAGATGAAGAGAATAGGGTTTGTCGATGGGGGTATAGGGTGTTGGTCAATTTTTGTGAGGCATGAACAGCGGGAGTTGATGGGAATGGCCTAGCGAGCGTCGGATGGAGCTGATGGAGATCTGAACGGCTCAGGGAGGTAAGCGGTTTTGGCTTGATCTGGTGTTGCACGGGAGCAGCGATCTATGATGCACGTGGAGGCAGCGACCATTGGATGTGGAAGATAAAGATCTCAACGGCTCGGGATGAGCGGGTTCGGATCCGGGTCGTGGGTAGCTCTAGCCCAAGTCTTCCTTGTTGGGTTGCAACTGATTTGCGCGCGGGCTTTGGCTATCTGCTCCATAGATGTTTGACTCCAATTCTTCGCTCTTTAGCTCCTCGCTCTCAGGACTTTATTTATTACCTAAAAACACAAAATTAATTAATACAAATATTTATTCTTGAAAACAAAGAAAACACAGAATATGGGATAATATCTGATTTCTAAGCGCAAAAGATGAGTAAAATGCCAATAAAAAGGTGTATATATATGCACTATTTGGCACTCATCAAATACCCCCAAACCTGAATTTTACTTGTCCTCAAGTGAAACAGAAATGAAGAAATCCTAACTATACCCCTGTCGCAGTCTCTCGAATGCATTTAGCGTATGCACTAAGCCTTTAAACCCCTAGGTGTCCCTAGTGGACGAGTTGTAGTCTCGTGAGGGTTTACCAGAGGTGTACCCACAAAACCTTCTCCAACTTCAGAGTGTAAAAGAGTCTCAAGCCTCCAAGAAGCTATGAGGACATGGAGTTTCGCATGCTAGTAACAAAAGTTAGAACTATCGAAGAACGCATTCTCATCCTTAAGTCCGAGGGAGAAGTAACCATACCATATGAAAGAATTCGGATTCGATTGTGATCATAAGCCTCGACTTCTGCCTCACCATTAGGGTTTTATGATAATTGCACTCAAAAAGATCGCTTTTTTAGTCTCTCATGTGTGCGAGGCGGAATAAAGAGAGAAATCCGCACACGTTGTAGGTAAGAAGGATAACCTTCCGAAATAAAATCTGGAGACTCCATGAAGTGTGGACAAAAGAATCTTTTCTCGATGATCTCTAAGAAAGGAAATCAACCATTAGCAAGGGGTGGGAGTACTCACTCACTTCTCACCCGATCGGCAATTAATATCACTCTCTCATAGGAACCATAGAAACGTCTTCAATCTTCGGTCTTCGGTCTTCAATTGTTGATGACGAACTTCTAAACTTCACAAAACTTGACAATTTTTAACTTTTCTACTCAATTTCCTTGTTGTTTGGATTTTTCTTTTTAAATTCTTCTTTACCATGGTGGTAGCAAAAATAAACTACAATATTTTTTTTTGATTTTTAATTTTTTTAATTTTTTTAATTTTTTTTTTTTTTTTTTTTGACTTACAATAAGTGAAAATAAAAATACAAATAATGAAACAACTAACTCCATGGACAAAGGACTTTATCACTCAATTTTTCCACAACTTGTATTGTCTTGATTTTATAAATTTTATTAATTCTCATCCTATTTTCTTTTCTTTGCTGCACATAAACCTTGGACTATATCAATTTTTCTTTCAATATTCTGATTCTGCTCCGGTTCTTTGACGATGATGTGTTTCTATGGGTCTTGCTGATTGAGAGAGAGAGTGATGCTAACGGCAAATCGGTATTTAGAAGGAGTTTTCATCTTTAGACGTCACCCTCATGATTGACAAAAACTAGCACTCAAGAGATCAAAAGTAGTCTTTGAAATTGGTGCGAAGTTGGGTAGATCACCATTCCTACCCGGAATTTACGTACGGTGAAACACACTCTAACAACTTTTCTAGAAAGTTGCAAAAATTGAAGGTTGGTGCCTCACTTGATGTAAAATGGGTAGTCTCCACTATGGGTGATCACAATTCTACTACCGAATATCTAAACAAAGACCTAATTCGCCCTCCCGGTATGGTTAAATCCAACTTTAACGCTCTAATCAACTAAGAAACCCGATTGTGTTCTCCTAAGACTTCTAACTTCTGTTATTTCGGTCGATTCTCTATGTAAACATAGCTAAAAGCATGCTAGTGACTCTAAAATCTCTAAAAGTTGGAGGTTTTTACAAAAAGAGTTTTGAATTTTTTTTTTTTTTTTTTTTTTTTTGAAAATAAAAGGTAGAATAAAAGACTAAAAACTCTAAATGCAAATGCACCCCAAACCTAAATCAAACATTGTCCTCAATGTGTCACGAGATAGGAAAAATTTAAACAGTTACATACCATGAGAACTATGCCGATAAGAGAAAAGGGAAGAGATTAGGATGTCGGCGGGGAGCAAGGTTGAGCTTCATTCGTCAAGGCTAGAATCCAATATTCTCAACGGAGATCATATCGGATTAGCATAATATATGTGCAAGAAGACTCAACCGGTTCAAGAAAAGAAAAATTTAACAAGTCCTATTGGATATATACAATGAAAATTCACCATAAACCAAGAGTCTAAAGAGTTGAGGATCAACCCAATAGAAAATATATACAAACATCAACAATCTTACACAAATATAACATGAGAGTGCAAGTAAGACTGTAGATGTGAAGGAGTTTCCCCCAAACCTAAACTTGTGAACAGGTGTGTTTGGGAGCACAAAATCTTGCAATTTTAATGGTACATCATGCAAAAGGTCTAACTCAAAATGAGTTTTACTAATAACAAAGATATACATATTCCAACTGTGGCTCCTTAAGAGTGTTATACTTTGATGCAAAATAGTCCAAGAGGACTTGGGAAGCACAAAGCTCTAGGCCTAAATTAGGCATTTTGAGTAAAAGTTGGTTTTGCAATTTTGTGACAAACTACACCTAGGTTTGGTGGAAGAGTTTCAATTTGTGACTCGGAGAGAGGTTAGGTACATCTAGGTTGTTTTCATTTTTAAAATCATTTGTACCATCACACATTTTCCTAAAGTCGAGAAGAGGGTAAATCATGTTCATTTTCACAGGATAATTGCAATGGGTTCCACATCATCATCACATATATGAATATTAGAAGAAGCATCATTCATAGGGTTCACGTAAGAGACGTCTAACGTCTCTCGAACCTAAAGATTCTACTACATTTTCAAAATACACATGCTCTTCATATTCATCATCATCATCATAGCAAGAATTCATTTCTCCATTCAAAATTGTAGTATTTTTAGTGTACTCATCTACCTCTAGATTAGGTTCATATTCAATGTTAGTTGCATGAGTAAGACTAGAAACACTATTTTCAATCCTATCATTTTGTAATTCAATCAGGGTGAAGAATCATTTTGAGTTTTTCTATTGAAGGAGAGTCTTCACTAGTGGGTATGCATTCCTCATATGGGTATTCATTGTATGGTTGTGCATGAGGTTCACTAGAGAAGGGAAATTCAGACATGTTGTTATATGGATGGTCATGCATTGCATTCATTTCAAGCCTAGCATTTTGCTCTATGAGTGTTTCCATTATTGATTGCAAACTAGGAGTTGGGGAGTATAAAATTGTTCATCTCCCCACTTGTGGTGAATGATGCATGTGTGCATGGTCATAGTCACTTCTAGACAATTCGTACATTTGATTATCATGGCTTTCCCTAGATCGCCTAAAATCATGCAAAATATAACAAGAGTACTCAGCAGGGTGGTCTAAGCCACCACATAAGGTGCAAGCATGCATTTCATATTGCCTAGGGGAATTAGATTTGACAAATCGCTCATGTGATTGCCTTTCTAAAGCAGAAACTTGAGCTTCTAATTGATGTAGAAGTGATGACTGGGAATGAGGAGAGTGTTCATTCTCAACCTGTGATGGATGATACATGTGCTCATAGTGATTAGGGTATGTGAGGTCAGGGCCCTGAGAAGGCGCATAAAATTCCCTAAAATCACTATGGTATGTGGGGGGTTCATCCTGTGAAGCGTGCCCGTAAGCACGCTCTCTAAGGGATTTGTTACCATCCCCAGATGCAGACCAAAATCCTGTCATGATTTAGTACTCAAATTGAACTCAAAGCCCAGTTGTAGTGGACTAAGTTTGGTTTTAGTGGGATTGGTTTGGTTTATTGGGTTTCATTTGGTTTGTTGGGTTTTGGTTTCAATGGGATTCATTTGGTTTTGTTGGGAGCTTTGGTTTATGTGGGAAACCCAAGTTGCTGTGGGATCAATTTGGTTTTGGTTTGTTTGGGATTTGTTGTTTGAAGCCCAGGATTTGTGAGACTGCACAGCCCAGTTGTGTTTGAAAAAGTATAGCCCAGAGGTGGATTGATTGTGAGCAGCCCAGATTAGGTTGAGTTGGGCTCGGTTTGGTGTAAGCCCAAGTTAGATGAGCAGCCCAGAAATTGAATGGCCCAGTTAGGTGGGCTGAAAGTTGGTTATGTGGGCTGTGTGTACAGCCCAACAGATGTGGGCTTAAGTTTAGGCTGGCAAGTTAGCAGCCCAGTTGTTGGAAAATGTATAGCCCAGATTAGGTTGAGCCCAATAGTTGGGCTTCAGTTAAGTGCAGAGCCCAGCATTGTGCACAGCCCAGAAGTAGAGCCCAGATGCACAGTGGGCTGGTTTGTGTGTGGAGCTCAGCTTTGGGGTCAGTCAGCCCAGCTTTGATTGTGGGCTCCGGTTATGCAGAGTGCAAGCCCAGTGGTTGGGCTTGCAGTTGTTAAGCTTAGCTTGGCAGGGTTATGCAACAAAAATAACTCAGCTAACCAGTTTAGCTAGGATGCTGGCTCAAGCTCGGCAGGCTAGAGGGTGGAGCTAAGCCAAGAGTATACTCATGGTTCACACAGCACAGGGCAGCACAAACTCACACTTTCTATCACAGGCAAGGTACAGATTTCAAATGAGCACTACACAGGTTAGCAACTCTCTAAGTGCAGCTCTAAGTGCAGGCCAGCACTCACAGCACAGGCCAGCAATTCGCAACACAGCCTCACAGCTTCAGGGGGCTGGAGGGTTGCACAGGGCAGATAATTTACAGCACAGCCTAGGTTCACAAAGCAAACTCACAGAAAACTAGCAAAGCCCAGATTGGCAGCTTGAAAGCAACAGATTAAGCAATGCCAGCACAATTCACAACCCAGAGTAACAGATTAAAAACTTAGCTTGTGCACGCACAGGTATTTCAGGGCAGATTGGTTTGTGCTCAAACTCCGAGCTCAGGGTTACGGCACAGACTCTAGCAAAGAGTCGGCAACTAGTTTATCATACAGTTATGAGGCACAAAAGCATTCAGCTATAAAGGGGCCACACTAGTACATGGCAAACAGGGTCTGCAAAATGGTTTATGCTCATGGCTCAAGCATGCATAAATAACTCACAAGGCTCACAGGGGTATGCACAGAACTTTGCACCTTTTTCTCCCACTCCTTGGGCTTGCTCAGCAGCACAGCAAGCACAGCAATTACAGCAAGTACGGCAGGTACCTGTAACTCAACAGCCACTCTCAGTTCCAAGAAATGAGCCACAGGATAATCATGCTGACACAGGTGGAAAGTGGTTTGGACTGACACAGGAGTTAAAAGTGACAAGTGACACTAAGCTACAGCTACAGAGGCTTATAGCTCAGGTCAAAAAGTAAGATGCAGGATGTGAAATGGAATGCAATAACAGATGATTATAAAAGATGCAGAAATAAAGTTACAAGATGATGCAAGCTAACTAAGGAAGAACTAGACTAACAAAAACAACAAGCAAATCATGAGGCAATGATGCAGGGTGGAAATGTACAGGGAAGAATTGCAATGCAGGCTAATAAAGTTACAATGCTAAGTTACAGATGCAATACAAGATTGAAATACTAGTTACAGATGCAATACAAGTTAACAAATTATACTAATCAAAGATTGATAGAACAATGTAAAATGGATATGTACAGGGGTAAAAATCAGTAAAGCACTAGCCAAAAATCAGCAAGGCACACACCAAGTCCCCGGCAACGGCGCCAAAAACTTGGTAGGCCTCGAAAGTGTATGAAAATTATGACCTACATGTTATACCGCAAGTGCACGGCGTCTATCGGAGACGCGGCAAGTACGGGTCGATCCCACAAGGACTTGTGGTGCTCGATATTGATCTAAGGCTGCTCTACCGAGTTTCTAAGAAGTGTGTAACATAAATGAGGGTTGTGTCGAAGCGACTGAGTTGTAAAGGTGATACTAAACTAAGGAATGATAAACAAAGTGACACTAGGGTCTTCAACTCAACCTTTAACCTACACTATGTCTTCAACTAAAGATGCTGTTCTTGCCTTCATGACAGAGATAGGGTAGGAGTGTCAATTTCCGCCTCTGTCTCTAAGGTGTTTCTCCATTTGTGATTAATCACAACTAAGTTTATTTCCCAAGTATTACCTGTCCGATTAAAGTACAAATAATCCGAGGATCATAATAATTTTATTAAGCTTGGGTTGCAAAGTGTAAACAACACACTGAGGGAATCAAACTACAGTGCATCCATGGCGTTGGTATGCACTTTGTGAGAGCAAAGTGTTATCACAATGAAATTAATTCTATCTAGAAAATATTCAAGCAATCAAGAACAGTTCATGAAGAAGAACACAGTGATAAGCTAGGGTTTCATCTCAAACCCTGGCAATTTAATTAGAACAAGATGAAAACAAACAAACTACAAAATTAAACCTAATTGATCAGACCGGCTAATCCAGGCGTGGTTTCTACACAAACCCCTCACTGCTATTTATACATGCACAGTAAATCCCCAAAATACAAACCCTAATTAAATTTAAAATAGCAATTAAATCAAACCCATACTCTCGAATCGCACTCCTCTCTTGTCAAATCGTCTCCTCGCGCTCCATGCTTTGGTTGTTGGCTAACCCTAGTTTCAATTATCTATCATTTAGCTTCTATGGTTTGAGAAGCTATGTAATAGATAATTAATACTAGGAGCTGGCTATGCAGGAGTTGTTGGTGGCTGAGACTGGTACGGGTGGTGGTAGAAATGGCTGTGGCAGAAGACAGGAGATGGAGGTGGTGTCTGTGGAAGAGCAGAGCTCTGCTCTGATGGAGACGGGAGAGAAGAAGGTGAGAGAAGGAGATGAAGAGAATAGGGTTTGTCGATGGGGGGTATAGGGTGTTGGTCAATTTGGCCGTGAGGCATGAACAGCGGGAGTCGATGGGAATGGCCTAGCGAGCGTCGGATGGAGCTGATGGAGATCTGAACGGCTCAGGGAGGTAAGCGGTTTTGGCTTGATCTGGTGTTGCATGGGAGCAGCGATCTATGATGCACGTGGAGGCAGCGACCATTGGATGTGGAAGATAAAGATCTAAACGGCTCGGGATGAGCGGGTTCGGATCCGGTCGTGGGTAGCTCTAGCCCAAGTCTTCCTTGTTGGGTTGCAACCGATTTGCGCGGGGCTTTGGCTATCCGCTCCATAGATGTTTGACTCCAATTCTTCGCTCTTTAGCTCCTCGTTTCTCCGGACTTTATTTATTACCTAAAAACACAAAATTAATTAATACAAATATTTATTCTTGAAAACAAAGAAAACACGAATATGGGATAATATCTCGATTTCTAAGCGCAAAAGATGAGTAAAATGCCAATAAAAAGGTGTATATATATGCACTATTTGGCACTCATCATGCTCCAACCTGGATGAATTTCGTGTATTTAATTTACAGAATGGGATTGTTGCCACATGCTCTATTCTAGGTGAATTAGTAAAGTGAAGAAGTATTCAACACTTATTAATGGCTTTATCTTTTACAAGATGTTAGCGCATAATTTTCTGGTTTTTACAATTTTAACCTTAAATGAAAATCCACCATCAATATTAAGTCCCATGCCTAGCACATAATGGTTACACTATTGTGTGGTAGGCATGAGATGGTGACATATACAAGCATAAGAAGACAAGGTAAAGAAGTCTACCTGGAGGGATTTTGACCAATCGTGGGCAATCCTCCATACGCGCGTGACCATGGGCCTTGATGGACCGGCTTCCTCCCTTAGGTGCTTGAGTTGATAATAAGATTCTTCTTCTATTGGGATTCCGGGCGTGGGTGCTCACACACTGCTGGTTGAATCGCTCATGTATCCAGATGCTCTTCTGATTCTTGATTAGGGCTCAAAAGAAAGCCTGACTTTGTCGGTGTCTAATCCCCATATATCGGGCGCCGTAACCGTTTTAAGGTTTCCTCAGCATATATGCAGGTGTAGAGATTTTGAACCACTTTTAAGATTTTACAATAGGGCTTTCTCGTAGAAACTCCGTTTCCTTATCATGTCGAACACCAGTGGATCATCTTCTTCATACCGTCCAGGATCTTCCGTTAAACGTGCACGACCTGCGTTTGAGCTTCATGATGAATCCCCTGCTCGTGTTCTCCGAGTCAAGAAGATCATACCGGTTCGTCTCTTTTTCCTTTTCTGAAAAATTGCTTGTTCTTCATAATGATCAGGTGAATAATCCTCTTACTTTTGCAGAGATATCCTAACGGAACATGTGTGACGATTATCGATGATGACGACTTAAACAGTCCCCTTCCTTCAAAGTCAAACACGCCTACCCCTGTGGACCTCGAAGATGCTGATCTGGGTATCTCATCTTATGAATACCCCAATGCATGTATTTCATTCGATGTTCACATGAAATGTTTATCCTCCAACTACCGAGATATCGGTGGATTCTTAGTGCGGAAGGAGTTTGTGCCTTTGTATACAAAGTTATGGAGAAAGTATGGCCATATCCCAACCAGGAATGTGGTCCGGCATTGTTCATCTTCTCTGGTCACCGCGGTAAACTTCCTTCTTCCCATGATTGCTGAGATGGAGAATATTTTTATCCGCAACGTTGCCGAATCAAGCCTCGAGAAATGGGAGAATATGGTATCTACCTGTGAATCCATGGAGTTCAACGTGGGCTGGTTGTGGCAGCGTCTTGATATCATCAAGGTCGATCGAGAGAGCATCCTCGTGAATGTTGTTCCTTCTGCGAAAGCTATCTTGGAAGAGGAGAAGGCTCTGGCTGCAGAATCAAAGGAGGTAGAGCGGGCTGTACATGACTTGAAGAAAAGAACAGAAAGATATCAATCTAGACTGGAGATGATGCTCTCAAGGAACTATAATCTTCTAGATGGCCTCTTCTAAGTAGTATTCAACTGTATTCCTTTATTTTTTATGTCAAAGTTTATTGAACGTCTTTGCAGAATAAATTGCATTGGTTTTGATTGGTGGAACGGGTTTTTTCATTGATGCATCTCTGAATATAATTGATGATTCAAACATGTAATGAAAATAAATGCCTGTATTGTTGACAGAGCAGATAGTGGTCAGGCATGATATGCCTTGAGCCACTTTCCATTGATGACTGCTTCCAATTTTCCTCCGTCCATCTTAATAATTTTGTAGTAGCCAATGTTGTAAGCCTTGGTGACTGTGTAAGGAACTTCCCATTTCGGTGAGAACTTTGGTGCGGACATGTCTAGTTGGATGTGTTTGGCCGTTTTCAAAACCAAATCTCCCACTTTCAAAACACGTGATTTCACAGTTTTGTTGTATGCCCTGGAAATTCTATTCCTGTACACCTGAGTGCGTTCTTCGCTTTGTTTCTTCTGAAATCCAGAGTGTATAACTCCGCTATTCTAGAGTTAGAGGCTTCAGCCTCGTTCCAGTGGATCCCGGTTTCCGCTGCAATCCTGGCTGATGGGATTTTGATCTCTGCTGGGAGAATTGCATCCGCTCCGTAAACAAGTGAGTATGGGGAAACTCCAATGGAGCTTCTGGGTGATGTACGGTATGCCCATAGCGCCATTGGTAACTGGTCATGCCATTCCCTAGGATTATCGTGTATTGTTCGATTGATGATCCGGATCAATGTCTTGTTGCTACTTTCAGCTTGTCCGTTCCCTTGAGGATAGTAGATTGTGGAGAAGACCTGTTTAATGCCATACTCTTCAAGTAACTCTCGTACCTATTTATTGGTGAAGGGAGTGCCATTATCAGTGATGATATGCTTAGGCACACAAAAACGACAAATGATATGTTCTTTTATGAAGGCCGCGATCGTTGCTCCTGTAGTCCCTCGCAGGGGAATGGCTTCTACCCATTTGGTGAAGTATTATGTCGCAGTTATGATGTACTCGTGTTGCTTTGATGATGGAGGGTTGATTTTCACGATAATGTCCAGTCCCCAGCTGTAAAATGGCCATGGACTGCTTATCGAGTGCAGAGGGGTGGAAGGCGCATGAACAAGGTTCCCATGAATTTGGCATTTGTGACAACTTTGAACAAAAGCGTCTACGTCATCCTCCATGGTCGGACAATAGTATTTCTCGTGTATCTGGAGAAACAGTTTCCTCTTCCCTTGATGTTCTCCTTCGTGTGTCTCCTTCAAAGATGAGTAGGACTTCTTCCCAGCCAGGCATCCTAGTAGATCACCTCTGAACCTCTTGCGATACAGGATCCCTTCGTGCAATACGAACCGCTTGGCCTTTTGTTTTATCTTGATAGCATCATTTTGATTGGCAGGAGTCGTTCCGTCATGGAGATAACTAATGTATGACTCTCTCCAGTCCCCAGTGTGGTTCACATTAAAAATTTCCAATTGATGTGGCGGTGCTTGGCAATTTGAGAAGGACTTCAAGTAGTCCGGATTGAGTCTCCATCGCGCCGCATAGCCTGACATTGAAGTCAATCGGTAAAGCGTTACCACCAGTGATTGTCCACAAATTTCGTTGTGAACATGACTCAGCTGTAGTTGTGCTTCGTCATCCCCAAGACATCTTGACAGGGAACCATCCGGGTTCCGATAATATAGCATACCATGAAGCATGAAGAAGTTCTGCAGGGTTTTAAAACTGACCTTTCCTTGGGAGAGTGAGCTGTTGAGATATTGAATGATCGGAGTTCGCCAATCATCGGTCTTGGTGTCTTTGTATTGTGATAACCATGTCGATTCTATGGTTCTCCTTTTTACTGTCAGGGTTTCTTCCAAACCTTCGAACTTCAATTTGGAAGCCAGTGTTGCTAGAAAATCGGCGTGTTTGTTGTTGCTGCGACCGACATGGGTTATTGTTGCAACAGCAAAATAGTTCAATAACCTTTGTGCTTCTGATATATATGGAGCTAGCGTTACTTCCTTCAGTGCGTATACCCCATTCATCTGATTCACCAGTAACTTGGAGTCACCTCTTATTTCTAGACGCGTGACTCCTGCTTGCTTGGCTATTGACAGCCCTATGAGGAAGGCTTCATACTCTGCTGAGTTGTTGGTGCACTCGAAGTCCAGCTTGAAGGAGTGTGAGAATACTTTCCCAGTTGGAGATACTAATACCACGCCCTCTCCTCCATTATTACTGCTAGGGGTAGCAGAGCCATCAAAATACAAGAGCCACACTTATTCTTCCAAAACAGAGACGTCTGGAAATTCTCCAGGAAGATCTTCTTGTAGCCCTGTAGTACCTTCTCCAGGAAATGCTGCCTGTAAGTCTGCAACTGCTTGACCCTTGATAGCTCTAGGTGACGCGCAAATTATGTCCAGCTCTGACATTTGGAGAATCCATTTGCCTGTCCTTCCAGTCGGGACCGGCTTTGAAAGTAAAAACTTTGCAGGATCAGATTTAGACACAAGTATCACCCTATTAGACAGTAGGTAATGCCTAAACTTCTGAATGGAATGGATCAAGGCTATACATGCTTTTTACGCTCTGGGGTATCTGAGTTCAGCGTCTCTCAATATTCGGCTGAAGTAGTATATGGGACGTTCGATTCCCTCATCGTCTTCCTGAGCGAGTAGAGCCCCTACGGCGGTGTCACTGAAGACAGTACAGAGATATAGCGGCTTCCCTTGTGTAGGATACTTCATGATGGCTGGAGATGACAGTATTCGTTGAATCTTTCGAAAAGCTTCCTGCTGGGTTGCGGTCCAAACGAGCTGGCTCCTTTTTTCAATAAGGGGGTGAATGAAGTGGTAAGTTGGGCTAGACCAGGTATAAAACGTCGAATGTAGTTTACCTTGCCCATGAAACTCTGGAGCTCCTTCACAGTTCGTGGGGGCGGCATTGTGAGGATAACCTGAGTCTTGGATGGGTCTACCTTGATCCCTTCTGCAGTTACTTGGAATCCCAAAAATTTACCTGAAGAGACGCCGAAAGTGCACTTCAAAGGATTCATCTTCAATTTGTATTCTCGACACCTCTCAAACACTTGTCGTAAGACGCTGGTGTGATCTGCTCGAGCCCTTGACTTGACCATGATATCATCCACATAGTCTTCTACTTGTTTATGCATCATGTCGTGGAAGATTTCCGTCATAGCACGTTGATACGTTGCGCCGGCATTCTTTAAACCGAATGGCATAACAGAATAGTAAAAATTGCCAAGAGGGGTTCGGAAGGCTGTCTTACTTGCATCGTGCTCATACATCCTTATCTGATTGTAGCTACTGTAACCATCCATGAAGGAAAACATGCCGTGTCCGCTAGTGGCGTCTACTAACATGTCGATGTTAGGCAGAGGAAAGTCGTCCTTGGGGCAGCACTTGTTCAAGTCTCTGAAATCCACGCAAAGACCGAATTTGTCCGTTTTCTTCTTTACTAGGACCACATTAGCTAACCAGGTTGGATGATGAATAGGTCTGATGAAGCCTTGGTGACTAGTAACTTTCGAATTTCGTTCTTGATTTGTTCTTCTACTTCATGTCTGAATTGCCTCGGAGATTGCTTGATTGTATTGAATCCAGGTATGACATGTAGGTGATGGGTGACCAATTTTTTATCTAGGCCAGGCATTTCCTCGTATGTCCAGGCGAACACATATTGGTACTCCTTGAGTAATTGAACAAGACTCGTACGTTCGTCTGTGGACAGAGTCGAACTGATAGAGACCGGCCTGGAAGATTCTTCACTCCCGATGTTAACAGTCTCGAGCTCGTCAGTCGTGGAATTGGTTCCATCTTGTAGTTGTCGTAGGGCATCCAATACCTCCTCTTGTATTTCGTCGTTCCTGCAGCATTCAATTGGGCGGAGAGACTGGGTGCCAGTCTCTCCTGCTAATTGCTAACAGCGGCGCCGGTATATTGTCTTCCCCTTCTGGTCACGTTTCGCCTCAAAAGTGCGTTCCCTTTTGGTGGGAACGTGGGTTGAGGATTCATTGGATAAAGATGGACGCCTCGTCAGAGATGGCGTGTCGTTGTGCGTGGCCCTCAGTGATGCAAGTCGGTCTTCTTCCTGGATTGAAGCCCACGTGGGTAGTGGGGTGCACCGGACTTTGTCTGATCTTCCCTGCGAAGTATCTTTTGGCTCGAACAGCTCCACTCCGCATATTGGTGCGTACGGAGACAATGATGCAGGAATACGGATGACTTTCTCATTTAGCATGGTCTTCAGGCACTGGTGATACGTTGAAGGAATGACCTTGTTGTCGTGAAGCCATGGTCTCCCTAGCATCATATGGTAGTCTGCCTCCTTTTCTATGACTTCAAACTTTGCTCTTGACTGAACGGGTCCTATTGATAAATTCAGATTGACATACTTGTATGTGGTGGTCTGATTTCCTTCGAAGTCCGTCATCGTGGTGGGATGTCGTACAATCTTGCATGGGATAACCTTGGCTGTCTTGAGAGTCTTGAAAGTAATCACATTCGAAGATACTCCTGTGTCGACGAAGGACCTCCTGAACTCTGAACCCTTGATGTGAGCGGTAACATGTAGGGCCCGGTTGTGACCTTCCTCTGCCATCATGTCGTCTTCTGTGAATGTAACATTATTTGCCGATGTTTCCGATGCAGTTAAGACTTCTGGACGAGAAGGAGTCAGGTGTACGTCCAGAGCTATTTTATTAACTGCAGCAAACGTCTCTGCCCGTTGATTCTTCGAGAGGTACAAGAGTTCACACAAGCTTTCCACTAGAGATTCCGCTTCCTGATCCACTGGCCTCTAGTTCGTAGTAAAACTGTTGATCTGAGGGGAACTAGTCCCCGGTGTAAAGGTCTCTGGAACGCTCATCTCTGATGTCATCTTGATGAGGAGATCGAGTATGTCGTTTACCGCTTCTTTGATTAGCTCAATGTTCTTCGTGTGAATCTCTTGTACCCGTGCTAGTTTGCTTAATGTCGGGAATCTCCTGATCATGCCGTCAGATACGCCGTTAGGAGGAAGGGTATCTCCGTTGGAGGAACCATCAGGATTTGATACCGTCGAGGTGGTCCTAAGACCAACCATCTCAAAATTGAATGAATGGTATTGAATAAATTGACTTTACAACCGAGAGATTAACCTCCCATTGTGGTCGCCAATTATTTATGGGTGAAAACTATTTCTGCCGATTTTGGTAATTTGGGGTGTGTGGATGAGAAATGAGTCTAAACCTTAAACAAATGCACTGCGCGGTGAGTGCTTATAGATTCGAGAGATCAATCTGTGCAAGTCCGGCCTAAACCAAGAAGTGGCCGTTAAAGACTTGTTTTGGTCACAAAGTGAAGGAGATGGGGTTGATCTTAGGGAGGGAAGCGAAGAAGGTGTTGAGAATGTGAAGGTGTTGGCTATGAATGACTTGTATCAGAAAGTTGAACTGTCTTGCAGGGTGTAAGCTATCAGTTCCGGTGTTTGAATACGATTGTATTAACACTTGCCTCTGTTGTCTGGACTTGTCTTGTTCCTTCTCCTGTGTCTGGAAAATAGGGAGGAGAACCTATTTATACAAGTCATTTGAGCCTTATTCACGTCTCTCGTGGGAAGTGGAGGAAGTGGAGTGATGGAGTAGTAGAGTTGTGTGTTGATGTTACACGACCAGTCTTGCCCACTTCTCCTGTCATCTCTAACCGTCCATGACTTCCTGACACGTTCTTGTGATGGCGCGTTGCACGCTGCACGCTGTAAACCGCCAGACCAATACCCCAGTATGTATCCCCCAGTTTGTGACATGATTGATGTCTCGAGTGTGTGGATCGTGGGACCCAAAGAAAGTAGCATGTAATGCTAAATTGAATAACTGCGTTATTCAGGAGGTCGATACTTGTGAAGTATCGTGTGTATTTTATGCAGTTACTGCATCATGGTGTGGTAAAGTGACGGGTGGTGATCACCAAGACGCCTTACTGACCAATTAACTCCCGACTGGGTTGTATAACCAAGCCGGTGAAGTTGGACGGACGAGATGATCTTTGAGACACTCATCTGCGACCGTTGATGGAATTAGGGTTTTGAAGAGGTCCGCAGGCATCACTCTTCAGCTTGGTCGAATCCAAGCTTGGGATACGTTTTTGGCCAGGCCGATCGTACATGCGTGTAGACGGTGTGACGGTGTAGGCGCCCATACCCCATTATCTCATGAAAGTGTGATATGGAAAACTCAATTCGTCCGGCAAATTCGAGCGGTCGAGATCAGTTTGCGATAGAAAACGAGTGCAAACAAAAGCCGCGCGTCGTGACAACTTCGGGCGCGCGTTCCAAGACGACCAATCTTGGTCGGTCTTGGCCGATCGTTCTGGCGTGTAGGTGGTAGGATGGTGTTCACGCCTATACCTGACTGTCCCATGAAAACGTGATCTGTGCCACTCAAATCGTCCGGCGAAGTTGGGCGGTCGAGATTAGTTTGTAATTGGGAAGTGTAACCATGCTAGTTTGGGCGGACGATTTAGGATAACCAGGCATGGTATGCCTTGGCCGACCAGGTGAGGGGATAGATGGGTCCACGGTGGTCATGTTGGTATGACCGGACCTGCTTAATCTAATCTTGGGCCCTCCATTCGTGCCGGAGAAGATGGACGCTCGTGATGCTTGAAACCCTAATTTTGGCTTTCACGGCCGTTTAACCATGCCTTATTCGGGCGCACGAATTGGGATGACCAACCATGGTTGGTCCTGACCGATTGGTCAGGTATGTAGGCGGGCCCATGGTGATTGTGTTGACATGCTCTGGGTCTTTTGAATTTACATCTACACCCTCCATCTATACCTGCGAAGATGGATGGTTGAGACTGTTTTGTGACACATGTAATGTGCCGCAAACCCTAATTTAGGGTTTTCAGCCCATATCACTCCGGTTTGGACGTTTTGGAAAGCTATGCCAATCTTTTGGGGAGGCCGACCATGCGGGGTGTTGGTTCGGCAGTGAATATTCCATACCTGCTTGGGGGTTATGGAATTGATCTGGGCCATCCAATCATGCTGGTGAAGTTGGGTGAACGAGATCATATCCATACTGATACGGATAGTCTGGATGCTCAATCGGGCTAGTATAACACACCGAGAGTTACAGCCTGTACGGGTATTTTGTACATGCTTTCATTATAATGCTTGGAGGTTCGTGTTGCTCTGCTGAGAGCAACACTCAATCATCATGCCGCACTGATAATGAGTACAGGAAATACAAGGATGCTTACGCATTAATTAATAATGCTATAAATTCACAGGGCATATGGGATTGTTGCTACATGCTCCAACCTGGATGAATTTCGTGTATTTAATTCACAGAATGGGATTGTTGTCACATGCTCCATTCTGGGTGAATTAGTAAAGTGAAGAAGTATTCAACACTTATTAATGGCTTTATCTTTTACAAGATGTTAGCGCATAATTTTATGGTTTTTACAATTTTAACCTTAAATGAAAATCCACCATCAACAACGGGTACTCAGATTAAAGTTGAAGTGAAAGTATTAATCTGAAGATTTCTTGAGGTAATACTAATCTCAAAGGTTCTGTTTTTTTATCTATATTTGTTTACAATGGTTAATACGGATGAGCCGATAGAACCATCGATATCCACAAGTAAAGATAAAAAAATAAAAGAATAAATACTTCATTAACATAGATCACAACTCAAGGTAGAAAAGTTTACTCGAACCAATAACTTTGGTTTATGGAGAACGGACGTAATGGATGCTCTTGTTCATCTTGACCTAGAAGAATCTCTAGAAGGTCAGCCAGTGGAGATGACTGAAAAGCAATGGAACAAGATGAATAAATTATGTCTTGATTCGATACGAGGGTGTTTAGCAAGCAAAGAAGAGTTAATTATCAGCACGAGACTTCAGCTAAGGATCTCTGGGAAAAGCTAGAGAAGGAATACCTTGTGAAGAACGTGGCCAATAGGATACATCTTAAAAGGAATTTGTATCGCTATAACATGAAGAGAGGTGCAACCCTAACCGAGCACCTAGATTCATATAATAAACTTCTTGCTGAGTTGGTTAACTATGATGAGAAGATCAACTACGAGGAACAAGCTTTGTGTCTGATAAACTATCTTCCTGAAAAGTATGAACTCGTGATTAAAGCATTAATGCACGGAAAGGACAAGATGACATACGCAGAGGTCACTACAGCATTGCGTAGTGAGGAGTTCAGGAAGATGGATCTTGAAGACCTTGCAAGTGAAGCTAACAATGACTTTCTTCTTGCAAAAGGGCATTCAATAGACAGGAGAAGGAATACTGGTGGTTATGGTAAAGGTAGAGGAAGTTCTAAGAGTAGAACGCGACTGCAGAAAGATGAGTGTTCTTGGTGTCATGACTTCGGTCATTGGGCTAAGGATTGTCTTAAGCGTAAAGAAACATAAGGAGATAACAACAAAACTGAGGTGAAAATTGCAAAAGGTAATGAAGAATCAGATGATGCTTCTGATTTCTGGCTAACTGTGACACCATCAGCTTATGTTATTATAGATGGTACATGGGTATTAGATACTGGAGCAACATATCATATATGTCCATATCGGGACTGGTTCTCAAGTTTTTAAGAGCTTGATGGAGAATTACGTATGGAAAACAATCATACCTGCAGGGTGATTGGGATTGGTAGTGTTCGTATCAAGATGCATGATGGTATGGTTAGATAGCTGAAGGAGGTAAGATTTGCACCTTCCATAAAGAAGAATCTGATTTCACTCGGAACTTTAGAAGCTAAAGGCTATAAAATAGTCGTTAAAAATGGTGTTCTAAAGGTAATATCTGGATCTAAGGTAATCATGAAGGGCACACGTCTGTACTACTTGATTGGGAGTACAACAACAGGGGATGTGTCTATTTCTGAACAAATCGAGAGTGCATCTACCGAGAAGACAAAGCTATGGCACATGAGACTTGCACATCCAGGTGAGAGGTCGTTGCATAGGTTGATTCAACAAGACTTGTTGAAAGGTGTTATTGCCTACAAGTTAGCATTTTTTGAACATTGTGTTAATGGCAAAAAAACAAGAATAAGCTTTGGCACAGCTATCCACAATACTAGTGGAGTTCTTGACTATGTTCACTCAGATGTTTGGGGTCCTTCCAAGAATGCATCATTGGGAGGGAAACATTGGTTTGTGTCTTTCATTGATGATTTTTCTAGGCGCATATGGGTGTACACCACGAGGCATAAGGATGAAGTCCTAGAAATTTTTGTGAGGTGGAAAAAGGAAACTGAGACTCAAAGTGGCAGAAAGATCAAAGTACTACGTTCGGACAATGGTGGAGAGTACAAGAGTAATCCGTTCTTGCAAGTATGTCAGGATGAGGGGATAAAGAGGCACTTCACAGTTAAGAAGACACCGCAACAGAATGGGGTAGCTTAACGCATGAATCGTACTTTGCTGGAGAAGGTACGATATATGTTATCTAATGCCGGATTAGGTAAGGCGTTTTGGGCTGATGCACTTATGTATGCGTGCTTCCTCATTAATAGGTTGCCATCAGCAACATTAGAAGGTAAAACTCATATGGAGAAGTGGTTTGGTAAACAATCTTATGATTATGACTCAATTCATATCTTTGGTTGTCCTGCATGGTATCATGTTAGTAAAAACAAGCTTGATAGCCATGCTGTGAAAGGAATCTTTGTGGGTATGAAGAGTGGAGTAAAATGGTTCAAGATTTGGAATCCAGTTGAGAAGAAGATAGTCAGAGTAGAGATGTCACATTTGATGAGATGTCTATGGTAAAGTTTTGGGGTTTTCGACAGGTGGAGAACAAAAGCACTAGTACTAATGAGCCTTTGCAGCAGGTGGAGATTGATGCAATTCCACCAATTCCAGTTAAGTCTGTATCTGTTCAGAATACTTGTGAAGACATTGGGTCTGCAAGATAGGTAACTACTGAAGTTCAAAATGATAGTGACACTGTTGAGGAAGAGGAATAAGAGTCAGTAGAAGACACAGAAGCTACGGCCACGGAGACTATAACAACCAACAAACCGAGAAGATCAACTAGGAAGCCTGGTTGGATGAATGATTACATTGCTTATGCATTACCAGTTGTTGAAGATGGTACTCCTACTTCTTATTTAGAAGCTGTACATAGTGCAGAGTGTAAAGAATGGGAAGGTGCAATGAAGGACGAGATGGAGTCTCTTTACAAAAACGACACATGGATTCTTATGAAGCTTCCGAACGGTAAGAAGGCCATAGGATGCATGTGGGTATATGCTAAGAAAGAAGTATCTTCGATGAATCAAGTACGCTACAAAGCAAGGTTAGTTGCAAAAGGTTATTCCCAAAGAGAAGGGATTGACAACAATGAGGTGTTCTCTCCGGTGGTAAAATACTCATCAATCTGTATTTTGTTGGCTTTGGTAGCACAATATGATTTAGACCTAGTTCAGCTAGATGTTAAGACATCATTCTTACATGGTGATCTAGTAGAGGAGATCTATATGACTCAGCCGAGTGGGTTTAAGGTTGCTGGAAAAGAAGATTGTGTATGTAAACTGAATAGATCGTTGTACGGGCTGAAGAAGTCTCCAAGACAATGGTACAAGCGATTTGACCAGTTTATGATAGGCCAAACATACACAAGAAGTCACTATGACCATTGTGTATACTATAAGAAGCTACGTGATGGGTCTTTCATATATTTGCTCTTGTATGTCGATGATATGCTGATAGCATCGAATAACAAGAAAGAGATTGATAATTTGAAGCACAAGTTGTCATATGAGTTTGAGATGAAAGATCTGGGAGAAGTTAAGAAAATTCTTGGTATGTAGATTCAATGTAACAGACAGAAGGGTAAGGTTTGTTTGTCTCAAAATGCATATTTGAAGAAAGTGTTACAGAAGTTTGGTGTCTACTAAGGAACTAAATCTGTAAGTAATCCCCTTGCTGCTCATTTTAAGTTGAATGCACATATGTCTCCAACTACTGAAGAAGAGCGAAAGTATATGGCCCAAGTCCCATATGCTGAGGCTATTGGTAGCTTGATGTATACGATGGTATGTACAAGGCCGAACATTTCACATGATGTTAGTATGGTCAGCCGTTATATGCGTTGTCCTGGTAAGAAACATTGGCAAGCTGTGAAATGGATTTTGAGGTATCTTTACGGTACGGTTGATGTTGGCTTGGAGTTTATAAAGGATAGAAGTAACAATCAGTTGTGTGTTGGGTATGTGTATTCTTACTATGTTGGTGATTTGGACAAGAGACATTCAACTACAGGTGTTTATGGGTGAAAACTACTCCTGCAGAATTTGGTAATTTGGGGTGTGGATGAGGAATGAATTTAAACCTTTAAACAAATGCACTGCGCGGTGAGTGCTTGTAGATTCGAGAGATCAATCTGTGCAAGTCCGGCCTAAACCAAGAAATGTCCGTTCCAGACTTGTTTGGTCACAAAGTGAAGGAGATCTGGGGTTGATCTTAGGGAGGGAAGCGAAGAAGGTGTTGAGATTGTGAAGGTGTTGGCTTGCTTATGACTTGTACAGAAGGTGAGCAGGCTTGCGGTTGATGCAAGCAAGCTCGGGGTGTTTGAATACGTTTTTGTATTAACACTTGGTTTTTCTGTCTCGTCTGAACTTGTGTTGTTATTTGAAATAGGGCGGAGAACCTATTTATACAAGTCATTGAGCCTCATTCACGTCTCTCGTGGGAAGTGGAGGAAGTGGAGTGATGGAGTAGTGGAGTTGTGCGTCGGCCAGTTGGTAGGCCTCGGAATGTGTATATTTTATGGCCTACGGTGATAACCGCAAGTGCACGGCGTCTATTGGAGACGCGGCAAGTACGGGTCGATCCCACAAGGACTTGTGGTGCTCTAAGGTTGATCAAGGCTTACTTCCACTGAATTCAGGGAGTGACAATGTGATAACAGGGGTTTTTGCCGATACTACCGAGGTGAAATGTAGTGAACCTAAACTAAGGTATAAATCGGTGACAAAGGTATGCTAAGGTCTTCAAATCCACCACTAATTCTTCTCATGTGTTCAACTACTTTGTTGAGTTTCTTGTTCCTATGGTAGACAAGTGAGGTGTGTCAATTCCATCACCTAGCTAAGGAGTTTCTCCTAGTGATAACTCAAATAACAGCTAAGGCACTAATCCTAAGTACTAGTTGTCTAATTAAGCACAACTAGTCGGGGAATTAGTATTAAAATAGAAGCAAGAGCTGAACACTCTCAACTCAAAAGTATTAACCTAACTACAAGTGCATCCATGGCATTGGCATGCACTTTGTGAGAGAAAAAAGGGTTGAGGTGTTAAAATTGAAGCTATCTTGTCAATTAAGCACTCAAGAACAACTTAACATAGTTTAAACACATTTGGGAATCAGGGTTTCATTGAAACCCCAACAATTAAATTAAAACATCAAAATAAAATAACAAAGAACAAAATTAAACCTAATTGACGCTCTGGCTAACCCAGGCATAAGCAAAAATAACTTCTACATCATCTATTTATACATGCAACAAGATTCAAAATATCAAACCCTAATTTATTATAAAACAGAAATTAAATCAAAATACTCACCCATGTCGCTCAACCCACTCTCTCTTCTGTCAATCGCTCCATGCTTCCACAGTTGGTGAAACCCTAGCTCTTATTTTCTCTAAGTTAGCTTCTAGGGTTGCAGAAGCTAAGAGAGAGAAAACAAGAGCTAAATAGGTGGTGCGGCTGTGTCAGGAGGTGATGGAGGTGATGGCGAGGCGGCTGGTAGCAGTTGGTAGCTGTGGCAGGAGATGGTGGAGGTGAGGGAGATGGAAGAGCAGAGCAGAGGTATGGAGGAGAAGAAAGAGAAGATGGAGTAGAGAATAGGGTTTGCTCGATGGGGTATAGAGTGTAGAGAGTTTTGTTGTGAAGCGGAGGCATCGAATCTTTGATGGGACGTCCGAGCGAGCGTTGGATTTATTGGAGAAGATCTGAACGGCTGAGGAGGATTTGGAGTAATCTGGTGTTGCACGGGAGCAGCGATCTTCGATGCGCATGGAGGTAGCGACCGTTGGATGTAGCCAGGCGAGATCTCGACGGCTCAGGAATGAGCGGGTTCGGATCTGGGTCGCGGGTCTTGGATAGCTTGAGCCCATGTCTTGTAAATGGTTTGCTCCTGATGCGCGCGCGGGCTTTGGCTTTCTGCTCCATAGATGCTCGACTCCAATTCTTCGCTCTTTTGGCTCCTCGATTCTCCGAGCTTTATTTATTGCCTAAAAACACAAAATTAATTAATACAATTATTTATTCTTGAAAACAAAAAAAAACACAGAATCTGGGATAATATCTGATTTCTAAGCGCAAAAGATGAGTAAAATGCCAATAAAAAGGTGAATAAATATGCACTATTTGGCACTCATCACCAGTCTTGCCCACTTCTCCTGTTCATCTCTAACCGTCCATGACTTCCTAACACGTTCTTGTGATGGCGCGTTGCACGCTGCACGCTGTAAACCGCCAGACCAATACCCCAGTATGTATCCCCCCAGTTTGTGACATGATTGATGTCGGAATGTGTCGATCGTGGATCCACGAAAGATAGCATGTAATGTTGAATTGAATAACTGTGTTATTCAGGAAGTCGATACTTGTGAAGTATCGTGTGTATTTTATGCAGGTACTACATTACGGTGTGGTAAAGTGATGGGTAATGACTCCTCACTAACCAAATAACTCCTGACCAGGGTTGTATAACCAAGCTGGTGAAGTTGGACGGATGAGATGAGTTTTGAGACACTCATCTGCGACCGTTAATGAATACTAGGTTTCTTGAAGAGGAGCGCAAGCATGACTCTTCAGCTTGGTTAAAACCAAGCATGGGAAGAATTTTGGGGAGGACCGACCGGACGTGTATGTAGATGGCATCTTTGGTGTACACGTCCATGTCTCACCGTCCCATGAAAGTGCGATCTAGGCCACTCAATTTGACCGTTAAAGGGGAGTGGTTGAGATCGGTTTGCGGCAGAAATCCCTTGCCGCAAAGGAGTTGGAAACCGCGTGACATCCCTAGTTTGGGCACGCGTTTCAAGACGACCCATCTTGGTCGGTCTTGGTCGATGGGTTTGACGGGAAGATGGCGGTAGGTGATCATGCCTATACCGACTATCCCATGAAAACGTGATCTAAGCCATTCAAATCATCCGGTGAAGTTGAGTGGTCGAGATCGGTTGCAATTTGGGAAGTGTAACCACGCATGTTTGGGCGGGCGTTTTGGATTAGCCTAGGGCATGGGATGCCTTGGCCGTTTGCATGAGGAGGTAGATGGGCGCACGGTAGTCATGCTGGTATGACCGGCCCTTGCTTAATCTAATCTGTGACCCTCCATTCGTGCCGGAGAAGATGGACGCGCGTGATGATTTAAAACCCTAATTTTGGCTTTCAAAAGCCGTGCGCCACTTCTTGTTTGGGTGACGATTCTATCACGGCCAAACATTGTTGGTCTTGACCGATTGGTCAAGTGTGTGGCGGGCCCACGGTGATCGTGTTGACATGCTCTGGCCCTTTGAGTCTACATCTACACCCTCCATCTATACCGCGAAGATGGATGGTTGAGATTATTTTGCGACACATGTAATATGCCGCAAACCCTTATTTAGGGTTTTCCGTCCATAATGCTTGGTATGAACGTCTTTTGGCAAGCAACGGCCAATGGTTGACCATGCGGGGTCGGCCGTGGGTATTCCATACCTGCTTGGGGGTGATGGAATTGATCTGGGGTCATCCAATCATGCTTGTGGAGTTGGATGACTGCGATCAGATCATATCCGGACTGATACTGGTCGGTCCCGGATGCTCAATCAAGCTAGTATAACACACCGAGAGGGCTCAATCGGGCTAGTATAACACACCGAGAGGGCTCGGGCTAGTATAACACACCGAGAATCACTGTCGGGTATTTCGTACATGGTTTCATTATAGTGCTTGGAGGTTCGTGTGTTACTCCGAAGAGTAACACTCAGTCGTCATGCCACACTCGATAACGAGCACCGGAAATACAAGGCCGATATGAAATTCACAGAAGGGATTGTTGCCACATGCTCCAACCTGGAGGAATTTCATGTATTCACGAGAATGGGATTGTTGCTACATGCTCCATTCTTGGTGAATTAAGTGAGGGAGTATCCAACACTTATAAATGGCTTTATCTTTTACAAGATTTCGCATGATTTTTCTCGGTTTTTTACAAATTTAACCTTGAACGAAAATCCACCATCAACATTAAGTCCCCTGCCTAGCACATAATGGTTACACTATTGTGTGGTAGGGATGAGATGGTGACATACATATGTTTTGAAATGACCAGGCTAGAGTAGATATATATTTACCGGATAGTCAGGCGTTGCCCTGGAACTGGTTGGTTCTGATTAAGGATGCGAAAGAAACAGGACTTGATCTGGTGAGTCGCTCTGGTTCCTCTTGTGCATATTTGAACTCGGCCACTTCTTCAGGTGTACTTTCTTCATCATACACGGCTCTCCTCAGGTATATCTGATAAGCCTCGTCGATTGTTATCCCGAATTAGCAGCCTTCATAGGTGGTAAGTAAAGACTCCTTTTCCTTCTGGAATTCTGTCGACTTGTGAGATTATAAAGGATCGTCTCACGTGGTCGTTTATTCTATATCTCAGGTACTGCTCTGATTTTCTGATTAACTGATCGATGGATTTGATGATTTCCTTTTTTTTTTGTGTGTTCTCACAACTCCCTCTCCTTTGCGTTTATCATGGAAAGAAAGTGGACGCTCATTCGTTGCTTCCCCGTAAAGAAGTTTTGAAGTCGACAAGCCCGAAAACCATGCGCACGAAGGAGTAATGGCTAGGATTGATCTTCCACTTCGCGAAGTCGGCCGTGCTATACGGGGATGTCTATCTCCCACCTTCGTATTGTCGAGGACGTATCCGTGCACTTTCACTGCAATTGACATGGAGGAGCGGCGGAGGCGCGAGGAAACACCGCAGACACTAGTAAGCGCAAGGGCGAGAGATTTGCGGCCTTGCCCAGTTGAAGAGGCGGAGAGTTGAGCATGAACGACCTCCGAATGAAGGCAAGTGTGATTACCCGGTTCGGGATGGCGTGATAATTCTTGACTCGGACACGAGAGGAACCCGAAAACTCGAAAGCAATTGGTACGGCTCCTAATGTTGATGCGCTTTTAATGCTCCCGCTGATGATGTTGGAATGGAATGCGGCGCTGCTGCAGGAGATGTCTCGATGAAGCGGTGAGGTAGATTCGAAGGGAGGAGCATCAACAGTGTGACGGCCACGAAGCGTAACCCGACAGTGGTGCGGCGATGTCGATCCTCTTGACGGCTAAAACTTCTTTTATTCTTTCTTCTTATTTTGTGCGCTTGAACATCTTCCTTGTACTCGGTGGCGGGTTCAAGGTTTTTCCTCCATTTGATTATTTGAATAAAGTTTTTCTTTTATAATCCTTTGTCAAGATCGCAACCGAACTTTCTCGGGCGCAAGCAAGGGTGCGCCTTCACACGTAACCCTTAGTGATAAAAGAAGTAATTATCATGACAGAACATTTACGGACTCTGTGCTCCCGATGCAAGATCTTCCGGCTTTGTTGGGCGTATGGCTCAAATCATTTTCCCGCACACGTTCTATTTCCTTCTTTCCGTGAGATGTTTGCTTAGGGTTTCCTTTCTTGTTTCAAAGAGGTTGATTTAGGCTGACTCGGGACTTTGTGTTTTTAGGAGTAAAGAGGTTCTCGGATGAAAATAATGCTTCAATTGAAAATTGAAAATTGAACCCTAACTATGAATGCAAGTATTGCAATCATTTTCTGGAGGAATTACAAATATGACATGAAACTATAAAAGGAAACACGCTGGAAAAATAGAGCACAGCGTTTTAAGGTGTGGAGGAAGCTGGAAAGTGGTAGCACAGTATCTTAAGTTCGGTAAGGTTTGAGCCATCGTGAGTGAACTGTTATGCCCTCTAGTTTATCGGCGTTGATGAGTTTGCGGAGCCCCTCAGGATAACATCGCTACTGTGTATGGTTCATCTTCTCTCCGGTGAGTGAGTCAGGTGGAGTGATTATTTTCACCGTCATGCTCCCAACCTTGAATGTAGTCGTCTTTGTAACCAGATCTCCAATTCCAAATGGGTTTGGTCGTGCGGACACTTGGACCTTGGCCTTATTGTCTTTTACCAAGACAACCTCTACGCTCTTGATAAAACGTTCGAAAGGACCGGCTTCCCATTCACATCTCCTAGCCGGGGTTGGTTCGTTGGTTGGAGTCAGTCCCCAGGACTTGTTAGGACAAGGGGCGGTAAGTTGTAAGGAAGGTTTCGTGACGAGACTTACTTGAGATCGGAACTTTTCAACGTATCTTTGAGGAGCTTTCTCAGGAAGTTGTGTCACATTGGCAAGTTCTTTGGCGCGGCAATAGACAGCCATCAGGAGGTCCAGAAGGCGTGTTGGAGATTCTTTCAGGTGTCGAAACCGGCAGAGGACAGACTCCCAGTGTTTCTTTGTTTTCGTGCATCCAAGGGCGTCCCAGGATCATGTCGTAGTTGGGGTGATCTTTGACTATGTAGAACTTTGCTTGCGTCGAGGCATCACCCAATTTGACTTCCATATCAATATATCCGTATGCATCCCCGGCTCTCCTGTCGAATCTTTAACCACGGTCGGGTGACGGGTAGCTACCGCTTTCGAAATCTTTGCCGATCTCGTGGTCTTGACAGTAATGATGTTAAATTCTAAGTCGTATCAATCAACACGCTATCGAATTCAACGTTTCTCAAACGAGTGACGGTTAGGAGTCCCTAGTTTCCATTGCTCATGTCTTTCGGGAAAGACCAGGGTTCCCGGACCGCCATCGGATTTAAACGCCTTTCCGACACAACGTGGTTGAGGGCCGCAAATATGTCTTGGCGCTGTCCTTTGGAGAAGTACAAGATTTCACATATGTGCTCCATCATAGATTGTACGGTCTTGCGAATGTAATCCCCGTAAATCATGCAGTTCCCGATGGGTAAAGGGTCTCTATGAACACCCTCGTTTCCAAGTCAAGTTCCCCCGTCTCTATCTTTTCCCCGAATATTTGTTTCAACCTGTTGCAATCTTTGGTTGGATGATGGACGAACCCGTGGTAGCAACAATATCTAGGATCCGCCATTTCTTCCTCGGTTGGAGGACGTCGATAGGGGGCGGCTTTACGGCGTCGTCTTGGATCCACGCTTCCAAGAGCTCTATCACTTCATTCATGGGAAAGGGAAAACCCGTGTCTTTAGTGTTTTTGGCAGGAGTTTTGTCTCGCTCCTTTTCGAAACGAAGTCTTGTGTGCCGGGATGTCCGCTTGGTTTGTTGTTCCGAAGCTTTCCTCTTTTCTCCTCCGCTACCACACTCACAGAAGGACCAGTGTTGTATTGTTTGTTCGTGAGACGCCTGCTTCCTCGACTTTCACGCAAATCTTCACTTCGAATAATTCCGGTTCTTTCTAGTAGTCTCCGGCGCAGATTGTTCTTTGAACGTTTTGCAGCTTCGTGGAGTTCGAGAATGTTTGAAAGCCCGATTCTCCAACAGGAGCGGTATATGGGTATCATCCCATTGATGCATGATTCCACCAATTGTCGTTCGGTGATATTAGGATCGTGACAATCCGGCCGCTTGGGTTCTGAATCTTTTAACGAAGTCGTTGGGATGTTCGTTGTTCCATTGGAGAATTCTTCCTGTGTCCGAAAACGTGATTTGTTCGAGACACGAAGAAATACTTCCCGTAGAAAGCATCGACCATCTCGCTCCAATTGGATATCTTTGTTAGGCGCAATGTTGTTGTACAGTGTATGCCCTCCCCGTGAGTGATTTTGAGAATTCTTTTAGGCGTAAAACATGATTGTATTCATGTTCCCCAAGGCTTCAAGAATCGAGAAATGTGTTCACGAGCATTACCAAAGATCTGCGGTCGTAGAGGGAGAACTGGGAGAGGTGTAACCTCTTGGAAGAGGGATTCGTTGCATATCTTGAGGGTATGGAGGTTGGTGTTGGTGTGCATCCGTCGATTTCCTTTGCCTCGGCTTTGAAGGAGTCGTTCTAGATCCTCACGTGTGATGAAGTTGGGTGTCCTGGTCCCATTCTCTTGAACATTCAGGAGCAACACGAGCTTCTATCCGAGTGGAAACGCCTTCTCCGGGTGAATTGAAGGCATCTCTCGTTGGCTCCAAAGATTGACGTGAATCCTGCGGCAATCGTTCAGTCAAGGTCTTGAGGAAAGTGAGTACCTCCTTCTGAGTTGCGGCCATATCTGTTTGAGTCTTAGCAAGAACTTCCTGTTTCTCCATCAAGTCTGCAACGGTAACAGACGGTGGTCCTCCTCTCGTGCCTCCGGCTCCTCGTCCTGACGGGGGTGTGAAAGTTGTTGCTCTGGTAACCACTGGAGGTGTTACACTTGAGGCGATGCCGGGATTTGCAGCTGCTCTGGCTCTGGTGATGGGAGGCGTTACACCTACTGGGATGTCTCCCGCTCCGCTAGTGTTGGTGATAGAGGTAACGGCTCCTCGAGATGTGTTGGCTACGGTAGCTCTACTGACAAGCACTTCGACACCGTGGATTGGTACCCACACTAGCCCCATCAGGGTTGATTGCTGATCTAGACCTTAATTCCACCATCTTGAAATGAATTGTTAATTGAATTGATTCTAAGATCTACCCTTTTGAAATTGAATCGGATTTCGAAGAAATTGACTTTACAACCGAGAGATTAATCTCCCTTTGTGGTCGCCAATTGTTTATGGGTGAAAACTACTCTGCAGAATTTGGTAATTTGGGGTGTGGATGAGGAATGAATTTAAACCTTTAAACAAATGCACCGCTCGGTGAGTGCTTGTAGATTCGAGAGATCAATCTGTGCAAGTCCGGCCTAAACCAAGAAATGGCCATTCCGGACTTGTTTCGGTCACAAAGTGAAGGAGATGGGGTTGATCTTAGGGAGGAAGCGAAGAAGGTGTTGAGATTGTGAAGGTGTTGGCTTGCTTATGACTTGTAACAGAAAGGTGAGAAGTCTTGCGGTTGATGCAAGCAAGCTCTGGGTGTTTGAATACTTTTTTGTATTAACACTTGGTTTTTCTGTCTCGTCTGAACTTGTGTTGTTGTTTGAAATAGGGAGGAGAACCTATTTATACAAGTCATTGAGCCTCATTCACGTCTCTCGTGGGAAGTGGAGGAAGTGGAGTGATGGAGTAGTGGAGTTGTGCGTCGGCCAGTCTTGCCCACTTCTCATGTTCATCTCTAACCGTCCATGACTTCCTAACACGTTCTTGTGATGGCGCGTTGCACGCCGCACGCCGTAAACCGCCGGACCAATACCCGGTATGTATCCCCGATTTGTGACATGATTGATGTCTAGAATGTGTGGATCGTGGATCCACGAAAGATAGCATGTAATCTTTGAATTGAATAATTGTGTTATTCAGAAGTCGATACTTGTGAAGTATCGTGTGTATTTTATGCGGAGTGCGCATTACGGTGTGGTAAAGTGATGGGTAATGACTCCTCACTAACCAAATAACTCCCGACCAGGGTTGTATAACCAAGTGGTGAAGTTGGACGGATGAGATGAGTTTTGAGACACTCATCCGCGACCGTTAATGAATACTAGGTTTCTTGAAGAGGAGCGCAAGCATGACTCTTGACTTGGTCAAAACCAAGCATGGGAAGAATTTTGGGGAGGACCGACCGGACGTGTATGTAGATGGCATGCTGGTGTACACGTCCATGTCTCACCGTCCCATGAAAGTGCGATCTAGGCCACTCAATTTGACCGTTAAAGGGGAGTGGTTGAGATCGGTTTGCGGCAGAAATCCCTTGCCGCAAAGGAGTTGGAAACCGGCGTGACATCCCTAGTTTGGTCATGCGTTTCAAGACGACACATCTTGGTCGGTCTTGGTCGATGGGTTTGATGGGAAGATGGCAGGCCGGTGATCATGCCTATACCTGACTATCCCATGAAAACGTGATCTAAGCCATTCAAATCATCCGGTGAAGTTGAGTGGTCGAGATCAGTTTGCAATTTGGGAAGTGTAACCACGCATGTTTGGGCGGGCGTTTTGGATTAGCCGGGCATGGGATGCCTTGGCCGTTTGCATGAGGAGGTAGATGGGTGCACGGTAGTCATGCTGGTATGACCGGCCCTTGCTTAATCTAATCTGTGACCCTCCATTCGTGCCGGAGAAGATGGACGCGCGTGATGATTTAAAACCCTAATTTTGGCTTTCAAAATCCGTGCGCCACTTCTTGTTTGGGTGACGATTCTATCACGGCCAAACATTGTTAGTCTTGACCGATTGGTCAAGTGTGTAGGCGGGCCCATGGTGATCGTGTTGACATGCTCTGGGCCCTTTGAGTCTACATCTACACCCTCCATCTATACTGCGAAGATGGATGGTTGAGATTATTTTGCGACACATGTAATATGCCGCAAACCCTTATTTAGGGTTTTCCGTCCATAATGCTTGGTATGAACGTCTTTTGGCAAGCAACGCCAATGGCTGACCATGCGGGGGTCGGCCGTGGGTATTCCATACCTGCTTGGGGTGATGGAATTGATGCGGGGTCATCCAATCATGCTTGTGGAGTTGGATGACTGCGATCAGATCATATCAGGACTGATACGGTCAGTCCGGATGCTCAATCGGGCTAGTATAACACACCGAGAGGGGCTCAATCGGGCTAGTATAACACACCGAGAGGGCTCGGGCTAGTATAACACACCGAGAATCAGCCCGTACGGGTATTTCGTACATGGTTTCATTATAGTTCTTGGAGGTTCGTCTTACTCTATAAGAGTAACACTCGGTCGTCATGCCACACCGATAACGAGTCTTCGGAAATACAAGGCTGATATGAAATTCACAGAAGGGATTGTTGCCACATGCTCCAACATGGAAGAATTTCATGTATTCACCAGAATGGGATTGTTGCTACATGCTCCATTCTTGGTGAATTAAGTGAGGGAGTATCCAACACTTATAAATGGCTTTATCTTTTACAAGATGTCGCCGCATGATTTTTCGGTTTTTACAAATTTAACCTTGAACGAAAATCCACCATCAACAACGAGGTATGTATTTACTGTAGCAGAGGCTTTGTAAGTTGGAGATCAATCTTGGTCTACTTTGGCGCTTTCAACTGTTTAAGCGAGTATATGGCGGTGGATTGAGGAATTTAATGAGGGTTTGCTAGATGACTTAGGAGTTGTGCAAGACCAACTGCCTGTGCATTGTGATAGTCTAAGTGCAATTTATTTGGCTAAGAATCAAGTGCATCATGCTAGAACCAAACATATATACGTACGATTTTACTTTGTGAGAGAAATTCTTGAAGAAGCAGACATTCTACTTGTGAGATCGATACTAAAGACAATCCAGCTGATATGTTGACTAAAGTAGTATCTGGGATCAAGTTTCGACATTGTTCGAAATTGATCCACATCCTTCGGGTTTGGTGAAAATCCCTTTTGGGTAGAGGTTCTTAGGAACCTGTTGGAGGTCTTCTAGCAAGGCTATTTGAGAGAACTACGGTCGGGTTTGATTCCTATTGAGGATACGTAGGCAACCAGTGATGGTTCAATCGACGTTGGAAGATGGAGGTGATTTTATCTATTGATCGTCTCATGCATGAATGCATGATCCGAGGTGGAGAATTGTTGGAAGGATGTTCAAGGTATAGATTAGGAAATCTAGTTGGTTTGGGAAACCAATTACTAGTGTCCTAAGTATAGCAACTTAAGAGGTTTGTCTCTTGGAGTTAAGTTAGGAAACCCTATACTTGTAGGAAAGTAATCCTTATTAAGGAATGTGTTCATCCCTATTGATTTGTATAAATAGTCATAGAGAGAACTAGAGAAAATACACCAGAACTAAGTAAAAGTTCTCTTCTTCTCTGCTTAGGCTTTGTATATTCCAACCTATACGGTGATATATAAAATTGATTATTCCTTCCCGAGGATTCAACCTCGTTAAATACTTGTTCTTCTTGTGTGTGTGATTGTGTTCTTGGAGATATTGAGATACCTCATAGTAGTGCTAACCTAGCGCTTCCTCAGGCTTTGGCGCAACAGGTAATGACATGGCTGGTTTTTTCAACGGTTTGGTTTGTCTTCAGTCTGGTATTTGTAATCCTGTAACAGGAGAATTCGTTCGTTTCTCAGATAGAAACCCAAAATTTCAGGGGTCGCGAGGAATTGGATTCGGATACCTTCCTTCCACCAACGAGTATAAAGTTGTCAGACTTGGGTACTCAAAACAAAAGCGACAGGGACATGTTCAGGTATATACTCTTGGATCTCAATCTGGGTGGAGAAGGAAAGATAATATCCGTGAAGAATTATCTACACCAGGAATCTTTGCTAATGGAGCAATTCATTAATTAGATGCGCAATAGAGGTGAAAAAGGCCGAATCCAGCGATATAAGATTTTCGCGCTCGATCTAGCGGATGAAGCTTTCAAGGAGGTCGCATTACCAACTATACATAATCCTTATCCTTGGCTAAATGGCGATTCTGAACTCATGTTGTTGGGGGTAACTTGTGTGTTATTAACCCCAGGCACGATGATGAAGTCTTAGATATATGGGCATTTAAGAAAATTACAATGTGGCCAACAGTAACACACAAAAATTACTACTACGACGTGAATTGGAGTTGGACTAAATATTTCAGTATAACAATCAGACAATAGATGATATACAGGCCATTTGCACTAACAGAAATCAATGAAGTCCAAGAGATGTTATACAGGCTGTTCCCAATTATGAAGAGCAATGAAGTCCTATTACGGAAACATAACCAACCATACTGCTATAACGCTAATACATCAACTTTAACTAAGTCTTGGGATGGTGGTCATAAGGGTTCTTCATGCCTTCAGGCGATTCCTCACATAAATACCCGCGTTTCATTAAAATATTTAGGAGAACGCTCTGGTAATTATGGTGATGAGAGTGCAAAAGATAGCAGGGGTTAAGACAACATTGAAGCTGCAAAGTTAGCTCGTTGGTCCAAGAAAAAAAAGAAATCTTGATTAAAAATGCTTGATGTCTAATATCAATAAATTTCAAATTTTCTTGTTTCTGAATGTGAATCTATTGTAAACCTTTTTAGTCGAATATCTATTTACCTGGGAACCGGAAACCAATGGTACCTAGGATTTTCACCCCGTTGTTGATGGTGGTTTTTAAACAAGGGGTAAAATCGTAAAACCCCATGACCTAGTGTTACCCGCAACACATTAACTAAGAGCATTTAACTCAGGTGTAAATAATTAATAGGGGTATTTTTTCAAAATTCCAGATTAGGGTTTTCGACACAGACCCTAATTCCAAAACCAAGCCGCACACTGCGCACCATGGCAACAATGCCAAACCAAGCCGCACAATCGCGCACCATGGCAACAATGTCAAACCAAGCCGCACACTGCGCACCATGGCAACAATGCCAAACCAAGCCGCACACTGCGAACCATGGCAACAATGCCAAACCAAGCCGCACACTGCGCACCATGGCAACAATGTCAAACCAAGCCGCACTGCGCACCATGGCAACAATGCCAAACCAAGCCGCACACTGCGCACCATGGCAACAATGCCAAACCAAGCCGCACACTGCGCACCATGGCAACAATGCCAAACCAAGCCGCACATCGCGCACCATGGCAACAACGCCTAAAACCAAGCCGCACATCTGCGCACCATGGCAGCTGACGCCAAAACCAAACTACATATCGCACTCATTGGCAACCATGCCAAACTAAGCCGCTATGCCATTGGCACATGCCAAATATAGCGCCCTAGGCTTGCAAAACGTGCAACTAGGTCAACATGGCCGACGTGCCATTGGCACATGCCAACACGTACCACAAACCATATTTCCAAGCCGCTATGCCATTGGCACATGCCAAATATAGTGCCCTAGGCTTGCAAAACGTGCAACTAGGTCAACATGGCCGTACGTGCCATTGGCACATGCCAACACGCACCACAAGCCATATTTCCAAGCCGCTACGCCATTGGCACATGCCAAATATAGCGCCCTAGGCTTGCAAACCATGCAACCTAGGCCAAGTCGGCCACGCATGCCATTGGCACATGCCAACATGCTCGCTGGTAGCTTTTCCTACCAAGGCCACGGCCCTAACGGCCACGCATACCATTGGCACATGCCAACATGCTCGCTGGTAGCTTTTCCTACCAAGGCCACGGCCCCAACGGCCACGCATGCCATTGGCACATGCTAACATGCTCGCTGGTAGCTTTTCCTACCAAGGCCACGTCCCCAGCGGCCACGCATGCCATTGGCACATGCCAACATGCTCGCTGTAGATTTTCCTACCAAAACCACGGCCCTAATGGCCACGCATGCCATTGGCACATGTCAACATGCTCGCTGGTAGCTTTTCCTACCAAAGCCACGGCCCTAATCGCCACGCATGCCATTGGCACATGCCAACATGCTCGATGGTAGCTTTTCCTACCAAGGCCACGGCCCTAACGGCCACGCATGTTATTGGCACATGCCAACACGCTCGCTGGAAGCCTTCATCACCTAGCCGTGCCCCTTAATGCACGCTGGTAGCCTAACTCGCAAACCATGCAACCTACCACCAAGGCATTCCGCACATGCCATTGGCACATGCCACACACGCCACTAGAAAATCTGGCATTGCCACTTACACTCAACGTACAACCTACCACCAAGGCATTCCGCACATGCCACGCACGCCACTAGCATCTCTGGCATTGCCACTTGCACTCAACGTACAACCTACCACCAAGGCATTCCGCACATGCAAATGGCACATGCCACACGCGCCACTAGCAGCGCCACTTGCACTCAAGGTGCAACCAACACTCGAGATATCAACACAAACCGGGGATGCTTTCCCGGGGTTTTGGTTTGGCTGTCACTGACTTGCGGCGTACACTACGCTCACATTAAGAAAGCGTGAAAAGGAATAAAGTGGTCAAATAAATGAGGAAATAATGGTAAAAACGTTTTCACCCATTAACACCATGCGGTTACCACCTCCTCCCATTATTTCACCCTTTACTCTCTTCCTTCATGAGGCCAGGGTACGTTTCAATCTCGACTTGTATAAGTAGGTCTTACCTATTTCCACCGGACAACAAGTCTCGGTCGGGAGAAAAATACTACACTCTCGAAAAGGAAACTTTGCAAGCTCTCCAAAAGCTTTCATCTCTTGCAAGCTTCCGAAGCTTCCACTTTCTCGATACAAGTCGAGACACTACTCTCCCAACTATTCTCGGTCTCAACACCTTTCTTTGCTTCCCTCCCCAAATCAACCCTTCTCCTCCACTTTGTGGACCGAAGCAAGTCCGGAACGGCCATTTCTTGGTTTAGGTAGGACTTATGCAGCATTGATCTCTCGAATCTATAAAGTGCTCACGTGCAAGCACATTTGTTTAGGGTTTGAACCAGTTTCTCACTCACCTACCGAATTTACCGAAATCGGAGAAACGATTTTTACCCATAAACAATTGGCGATCACAATGGGAGGATTGATCTATCGGCTACAATGTCGGATCGTCGATCTCGTTCTTCGACCCGGATGTCAAGATGGTAGGGAAGGCGACTCGATCCGACTCAATCGCCAGATAACCCGGTTACCGGTTGTAAAACTACACCCGAAAACGGGGACTCGTTGAAGATGCTACCAGCGATTGGGGACTTGCGACTCGGTCAGACTCAATGCCAGACAACCTTGTTATTAGTTGTTAAAACTACACCCAAAAAACTGGGGACTCGCTGAAGATGCTACCAGCAATTGGGGACTAACTGGCAATGCTACCAGCAAAGCCTCCCTTACTTGGAGAGAGGCGTGTTTGCAAGTGAGTAAAATTATACTGGGCAAGATAAACGATTTGTTTTTAGGTTCTTAATAGAACCATCATACTCTTGTGCCTATTGCTAGCACACACTTTCATAAAAGCAATATTCCTTTCCCAAAGCATAATCGTAGTCATACTATCAAAACCATTCATCCCGAAATAATCCAATATCCTCAAAAGCTACCGGCCTATCTACCAAAACCGGTCAAACTTTGAACCAGACATCCAATATGTCTTTCAAAAAAAAAAGAGAGAGAGAACCTAAATGAGAGTTTAACACAGAAACATTCAAGGAAAATCATCCAACAAAGGTCTGTTCTTCTTGAGAAAGTCAACTTTGCATCTTCAAGAGCCGCTCTCTTCATAGTCAACATCTTGGAAAGCTTTTCGAGTTCTACCTCCTGTCGTGCAGTCTCCTCGGCATAAAGGATTTCGGTTGCTCCATCCTTCAACTTTTGGATCTCAAAGCAAGGCCTTCGACAAACCACGAAGTGTTGAACTCCTTTTCTACGCACACGTCGCGATGGTGCTCCCGATCGGCAATAACGTCTTGAAACGGTGTGACCGGTCACCTCACGCATATCCTCGATGGAAGATAAAGCCTCTTCTACACGCTTAACCAGCGCAAATCGACTATTGACTTTCTTGGTTGTGGCCATATGTCCGTACTTCTCCCGTGATTCGGTGTACAACGCCTCATGCTTTGCCGCACGCCTGAAGCCGCCAACCAAGACATGACACGGATAAGGAACCAAGTACGGAGGATCAAAAATGGCGCCCGCACCTGGCCTCACGACTTGCGAGAGGATTTTCTTCCATGTTTACTAAAGAACCATCGAGAATCATCCACCGTTTGAACCACATCCGTGCCGGGAATTGGCTAACTCTCATCTCCAAGTCACCGGCGGTGGCCACCAAAGGCAAGTTTCCGTGTGGCTCTACCCCGTAATCGCCTCCGAACCGGATTCCTCCTGCGAACTTGAGTCGACATTTTTCAAAAGAAGAAACAGGAAGAAGAAAGAAGAGAAGCGCGGAACTCACCAAACCACTTCCCTAAAAGAACCAAGGTCTTGCCAGAGGAATCACTCTCACTTGTAGAACTTTCTTCTTTTCTCGACTCATCACCGCTATGAGAAGGCTCAGTCTTCTGGAATTCTTTGAAGAAATTTCCGTCTCGGCAACGTGCAAGGGCAAACGAAAGCATTAACACTACCGAAGCCCCGGAAGAGACAAGACACATGTTTTCAGTGAGAAATTCACGTGTTTTGAGACAAACCAATGAAGAAGCGACACATACCCGGTTATTGGAAGAACTCGAAAGACACGAGAGCGTGGGAGGATCTTTTGAAACCGTCAGGAACCCGCCAAAGACGATTTTTCGTTCTCCGTTCCTTGGCTCGGGGACTTTCCGAGTTGCTAGGCAACTTTCGCTTGAGATCTCTCAACATTGGATACTTCTTCAAAACTGCTGGGGAAGGTTTACAACGAATGTTCTCCACCACGTTATTCACAAAATCTTGGATCATAATAAACTCGTCGTACCAGAACTCGTTATAGCCGAAGGTCGTCGAAGTTACTCTTCCCGTTTGAAAGAAGGGAAGGCGGATACCGGCTCAAGGGCACTGGCATTAAGGGCGGCACGCAATGAATCCTTAGGGATCACCGGCTGGTAAGCAAGAGGCACCCCTTGATCGAAACCCATGTGACGAGCAGCACGGTCAATATTGTAAGAAGCTATCTGGAAAGACCCCATAAAGAAAGACGGCATATAACCGGACATGCAGCTTTGAATAAACAAGTTTTCACCAACGCTCAAATCGCCATCAGAAGACAAAGACATGTTCGGAGCAGAAGCAAAGGTGTCAATTTGAGTCACCGACCTATGGACCGGCTCCCATGGGAGAAAACTGATTTCATACGACTTGTCAAGAAGACTAACCAAGCTCACGCCAACTCTTGGACGCTTGTTCACCCATCGAAGAATTCGAGAACCGCCCCAACTCGCGGGAATCGAAGGCATCGGTTTCGGAGCATACTTCTCAAAGTGCTCCCATAGCCGGACTTGCAGAAAAGCAACGTGCACATATGAATTCACTTTCATGAAACCATTCGAAACTCGCATGTTCGCAACTAGGTGATCCCGGATGCACATACGGGAACCGAGGAATAGCTTGCCAATAGGAAGAACTTCACCTTTTGCCAACTTCACAAAGAATCACTAGCAACTCGGTCTTATCTCCTTCTTACCGTAACTGTCGTCAAAAATGTCTCTAGACAACCCGAGAGCCAAAAGTGCCGCAACGTGAAGATCATCGTTTCACGTTCATTTTCCATCTCGTCCGAAACCATTGAGATATCCACCACCTGTAAAGGCACCTTTCATCCTCTTTCGGATTTAATCCTTCGACTTCGCAGTGGAGTCTTTCCGAGCGAAATCTTCCAACTTAGTGGCAAGGTCATCCCGCATCTTCCCCTCACTTTCGAGATAATTGGATTTTAAGATTCCCGATTCACCGAAAGATTCAAAGAAGAGAGCCACACTCTCCAAGGAGAAAGTTATCTCACCCCATCTACATATGATCGTATGGGTGTCCGAACACCATCTGAGATGAAAGCAACCAAGCCCGAGATATCCTTCCTAACTGGAGATTTCCATCAAGCTCGACAAACATCAATAACTGCGCTCGAGTCAAGTTGGTATTTATATGATCCTTACTCACCATGAACTCAACCCATCTATCAAAAGAACGCAATGGGCTTTGGCACATCCCGAAATCAATATTGGAAGAGGAATATACCCCTTTATGAAGACAGAACCGTATGGTGTTCTCGGGCGAACCGAACGTGTCTTCTTTTCATCTTCACCACCGGTTAACAAAATTGGCACGAAGCCTGGGTGATTTTTCCAAGCAGAGGCAAGTTTTTTTTGGCGAAGAATTCATCATCCGTGTTCGGTTTGGAACTATGGACATCTTTCGATGAGGCGAAATTTTGTTCGTGTAACATCTTACCGGATTTCTTCATAACAACTTAGTAACAAGATATCTCGCACACGAGATAAAGACAAAATTATCTCCCTGACACATAACCGCGCCCAACAAAGGAAAGCCCGAAATACAAAAAAAAAAAAGAGAGAAAGGGCGTATCATTCTTCGGGTTCAAAATTATATATGGAGCATTCTCTACGGGTTCAAAAATACACACGCAGTATTTTCTTCAGGGTTCAAAAATACACACGCAAATATTTCCTTTGAGTTTCAAATTATATACGCAATATTTTATACGGGCTCAAGTGCGTCTGCAGATTATCATTCTTCGGGTTCAAAATTATATATGGAGCATTTTTCTACGGGTTCAAAATGCACGCGTGAGTATTTCTCTCAGGACCGAAATTCATATATGCAATATTTCCTACGGGTTCGAAGTCATATGAAGCACATATACAATATTCTTCTTCGGGATTCATATACGTATTCTCTACGGGTTCGAAACCGCACACGATATTTTCTTGAGGGTTCAAAATTATACGCAGTATTTTATACGGGCTCAAGTGCGTCCTCGCAATATCCTTCTTCGGGTTCAAAATTATATATGGAGCACTTTCCTACGGGTTCGAATAATATATGCAGTATTTCCCTAGGGCGCATACATACAATGTTTTCTACAAGAGGCACGCCAAGAAATTATATGCGCAATATATAAACGCCTACTCTTAGGGTTTACACCTACATAAAAAGGGAAACAAGAGAATCTTGGAAGACATACCCGGGAATTTGGTTTTTCTTTGTGACTCTGCCGCTAGTAGGAAAGGATGAAAAGAAGAAAGTGCAAGATGGGAGAAAGGGACTTTGTATATATAGGCGTGAAGATTCTAAAATAGGGAAGGATTTCCCTTTACCAAAATCGTGCGTGTAAGAAACGGGCCCACAAGGGCGCCCAACTTCCCAATGTCGCCCAAGCTGCACCGGCCCCACCAATCACGCCAACTTCCGAATGACCGCTCAAGTCCCGCCAGCAAGCACGCACAGCTTCCCCACCTTGCACCGGTCCCACCAGCTAGCACGCTCAGTTTCCCAACTCACACCAACTTCCCAACGTCGCCCAAGTTGCATCGGCCCCACCAATCACGCCAACTTCCCAATGACCACTCAAGTCCCGCCAGCAAGCACGCACAGCTTCCCCACCTTGCGCCGGTCCCACCAGCTAGCACGCTCAGTTTCCTAAACTCGCGTCAACTTCTCAATGCCGCCCAGCTGTCCGTCTCTCACAACGATAACTTCCCAATTACGCCAGCCTCCCGATTTGTGCAAAACTACCAGAGGCAAGGATTCCTAATCCTATTTATAGAAGGTCATACAAGCCTCCTCAATTCTCTTTACGGTTTGCTGTTTTGTCACCATCTTGTGCTTACCCCGCAACAAAGCCCCTGTTCCGAGCTAAGCAGGGGACTTAATGTTGATGGTGGTTTTTAAACAAGGGGTAAAATCGTAAAACCCCATGACCTAGTGTTACCCGCAACACATTAACTAAGAGCATTTAACTCTAAGGTGTAAATAATAAATAGGGGTATTTTTTCAAAATTTGAGATTAAGGTTTTCGACACAGAACCCTAATTCCAAAACCAAGCCGCACACTGCGCACCATGGCAACAATGCCAAACCAAGCCGCACACTGCGCACCATGGCAACAATGCCAAACCAAGCCGCACATTGCGCACCATGGCAACAATGCCAAACCAAGCCGCACATCGCGCACCATGGCAACAATGCCAAACCAAGCCGCACACGCGCACCATGGCAACAATGCCAAACCAAGCCGCACATCGCGCACCATGGCAACAACGCCAAAACCAAGCCGCACACCGCGCACCATGGCGCCGACGCCAAAACCAAACTACATATCGCACTCATTGGCAACCATGCCAAACTAAGCCGCTATGCCATTGGCACATGCCAAATATAGCGCCCTAGGCTTGCAAAACGTGCAACTAGGTCAACATGGCCATACGTGCCATTGGCACATGCCAACACGTACCACAAACCATATTTCCAAGATGCTATGCCATTGGCACATGCCAAATATAGCGCCCTAGGCTTGCAAAACGTGCAACTAGGTCAACATGGCCGTACGTGCCATTGGCACATGCCAACACGCACCACAAGCCATATTTCCAAGCCGCTATGCCATTGGCACATGCCAAATATAGCGCCCTAGGCTTGCAAACCATGCAACCTAGGCCAAGTCGGCCACGCATGCCATTGGCACATGCCAACATGCTCTCGGTAGCTTTTCCTACCAAGGCCACGGCCCTAACGGCCACGCATGCCATTGGCACATGCCAACATGCTCGCTGGTAGCTTTTCCTACCAAGGCCACGGCCCCAACGGCCACGCATGCCATTGGCACATGCCAACATGATCGCTGGTAGCTTTTCCTACCAAGGCCACGGCCCCAGCGGCCACGCATGCCATTGGCACATGCCAACATGCTAGCTGGTAGCTTTTCCTACCAAAGCCCCGGCCCTAATGGCCACGCATGCCATTGGCACATGCCAACATGCTCGCTGGTAGCTTTTCCCACCAAAGCCACGGCCCTAACGGCCACGCATGCCATTGGCACATGCCAACATGCTCGCTGGTAGCTTTTCCTACCAAGGCCACGGCCCTAACGGCCACGCATGTTATTGGCACATGCCAACACGCTCGCTGGAAGCCTTCATCACCTAGCCGTGCCCCTTAATGCACGCTGGTATCCTAACTTGCAAACCATGCAACCTACCATCAAGGCATTCCGCACATGCCATTGGCACATGCCACACACGCCACTAGCAAATCTGGCATTGCCACTTACACTCAACGTACAACCTACCACCAAGGCATTCCGCACATGCCATTGGCACATGCCACGCACGCCACTAGCAGCTCTGGCATTGCCACTTGCACTCAACGTACAACCTACCACCAAGGCATTCCGCACATGCCAATGGCACATGCCACACGCGCCACTAGCGCGCCACTTGCACTCAAGGTGCAACCAACACTCGAGATATCAACACAAACTGGGGGATGCTTTCCAGGGTTTTGGTTTGGCGGTCACAGCTTGCAGCGTACACTACGCTCACATTAAGAAAGCGTGAAAGGGAATAAAGCGGTTAAATAAATGAGGAAATAATGGTAAAAACGTTTTCACCCATTAACACCATGCGGTTACCACCTCCTCCCATTATTTCACCCTTTACTCTCTTCCTTCATGAGGCCGTGGTACGTTTCAATCTCGACTTGTATAAATAGGTCTTACCTATTTCCACCGGACAACAAGTCTCGGTCAGGAGAAAAATACTACACTCTCGTAAAAGGCAACTTTGCAAGATCTCCAAAAGCTTTCATCTCTTGCAAGCTTCCGAAGATTCCACTTTACGATACAAGTCGAGACACTACTCTCCCGTAATTATTCTAGTCTCAACACCTTTCTTTGCTTCCCTCCCCAAATCAACCCTTCTCCTCCACTTTGTGACCGAAGCAAGTCCGGAACGGCCATTTCTTGGTTTAGGCCGGACTTGCATGCATTGATCTCTCGAATCTATAAATTTCTCACGTGCAGCACATTTGTTTAGGGTTTGAACCAGTTTCTCACTCACCTACCGAATTTACCGAAATCGGCAGAAACGATTTTTACCCATAAACACCCGCATCTTTTCCTCTATGAATGAAATTACATTTTAGAAATATTTGTTTTGAGTGCCCTTGAGTCTTGGATACCTTGACAGGTCTCTTACATGCATTCTTCATTGAGGAAAGGTAAGTTGGATCACCTCCGCAGCTGCTTCTCATTTGCCTGTTTGTTTGACGGAGTTCACAAGTCTCTATTTTTTACAGAGTTCACAAGTCTCTATTGTGGTAGGCTTAGAAGCATCAAGCCAGACAAAATCATCATATGCATGATAAAAATAGGAATTGCTAGTGGTACCTTGTGTAAAAGACTTATATTCCATTCCATTTGTTTCGGAGAGAAATTCTATTCAAGTAAGCAAATATGACATGGTCACGAGGGCCTATTAATCGTGTATAGTCCTTAAGGGCATCATGTCATGACCGTCAAGGTTACATGACATTGTTTATGAACTGCCTATTAACTGTGTTATTAAGTGAGTTCAATCAAGACTCTTTAGTGTTCGAACTATAACAGGCAAGTGAAGTTTTATTCTAGAAGAAACTAGAATGTTCCGTAGGTTTTTCTTGAGTAGGAAGTCTTTGTTTGCTTGCTTAGTACGTAATTTTTGTTAGGAAATTTGATATTTTTGGAAGTCTCTTTACACGGTTTGTCTTAGTATAAGTATAGGCTTTCAGTCCTGAGTTTTGTAAGCAAAAATACGATTTCTTAAGTGAATCTTCTTAGCTTCAACTTCTTCTTGTTCTTGTGTTTTACATATTTTTCTTTGTTACTTGTTTGCTGCGTTATTCTTGATCATTGTATGCTCAAATTAGGCTCAGTTTGGTATTGATCCGGATTTTATAAAAGCATTTTTCTGCTGTGCGTTGTTGTGATGTGCTGTGAGAAAAAAAGCAGTTAGACGTTTGGTAAAATATTAATTAAAGTTAAAGCTTATTAAAAAATCAATCAGAGTGTGTTTGGTAAAAATATCAGATTCAACCATTGTTGTTGTGGCAAATGATTAAAACATACATATCTATTAAAATAGTTTTATACAATCAGCTAAATTACAAAAAATTCGAAACCCATAACAAACCTAAATTCCATCAATAAAAGCATTGTTTCACCTCAGACAATGATCGATGGAACTAAAATACTCAGCAACTCTAAAAAAATCTCATAAAGTAACACTTGGATTAAAACAATAACCTAACCAATACAAACTAAAGTGGCATTTAGGAACGAAACAACCACCTTCGATTTAATTCTCGACTAAAAAATATTCACAGTAAACTGTAGAGGGATTCGTAACTCACAGAGAAGAAAGACAGAGAAGAAATATTATCTTCTTTGTAGAATTTTGTTTCTTATTTGTGGGTAAATCCGTAACTTACAAGCTAAATAAATCTACATTGTCCATTTCATATAGGAGATGTGCGGCTAGATCTTTATATATTTTGTAATGGCGTTTTTATGGATGGTGGGTGTAGATTCGTAAACAGGTTATCAAATGGGTGTATATTAGAAAAATTTCCTTTAAAATTGAGGAATTTGGGAAGTGATTTGGGTAAAAAGCACTTTGAGCTTTTTTTCCTGGCTAAATTGGGGCCTACTCCAATTAATTTGGGCCTACACTACAGGACAAAAAAGGTCATTGAAAGATAAATCCTTATACATTTATACTTTAAAATGACTAATTTACCCCTTGATTAATTAGCATTAATCGGGTAATTAATTGATGTTTAATCAAATTAAACTAGAAATTAACCAATCTTGATTCTTCATCAAAACGTGATTTTTTTTTTTTTTTTTTTTTTTTTTGTAAATTACATCAGAAACAAATAGAAAGAAACAACTAGTACAAAAAACTTACAAATAACTTGTCGGAAACCTAGCAACTAATTGGGCGCCAACGCCCCTTTGAATAGCAATTCCTAATCTATGAAAAAGTAAATCACCAATTTTAGTTTTTTTTTTTTTTTTTAAAAAAAACTCGTTCTGAATAGGTGGATGTTCATGTTCACATAAAACAATTGTAAGAATCGGTTTATAATACTTAAAATATAGACCGATTGTAAGATTCATGAGATTTTCTATCATATTTTTTCGCCAGAATCGGTTTATATTAATCCCCACATAACCCGATTGTTAATCTGTGTATTTCTTCGACTGTTTTTCTCTTCGTCCGATGTCGGAATGACCTCATTCTTTTTGCGTTCAATTCCAAATTTCATGCTCTATAATATAAAGATAAAAATTTCAAGATTTGTGCAAAAATTCAAACATGGTTAATGAATCGGTTGATGTGTGCATCAGCATAAACCGATTTTGGTTGATTTTCAGCACATCAACCTAAAATCGGTTTATGTAGGTGTACCATATCTACCGATTTTAGGGAACATCAATAACAATCGGTTTATGTGGACCCTTAAATAATCTGATTGTGGGCATAGCAGTTAAGAAATCAAAGGTTGTACAATCGGGTTATGTGGACATACATGTAATCCGATTCTAACCAATAAAAATACACAGAAAAAAACGGTTCTCTTCCATACCAGAATCGGGCTATGTGGACATTAACATAGACCGATTCTGGTTCAATATTTCTAACCAGAATACACATTCAGTATAATTGGTCGTTGTGGGCATGAACAAAATCCGTTTCTAAATAAAATCGGTTCATAAGTACATTGACGTAAACCGATTCTAATAAACCCACAACACTTTGATTTCGAAAAAATCGAACTTTGAGTGATTGCATGTTGCTAAAACCTAATTTAGGTGATTGGGTTGCTAAAAAAGTACTTGATTCGTGTCATGTCATCTGCTTCTATGACAATCGAAGATGGTTCGTATTAGGGGAGAAGAAGAGAAGAAGAAACGGTTGGAGATGGAGAAGGAAATGAATTTGATTTTGATTTTGATTTAAGTTTTTAGTTTTATGATTTTGATTTTAGTTTTGATTTTGATTTTAGTTTTTAGTTAGTTTTTTAGTTTTTAAGTTTTTAGTTTTATTATTAGGATTTAATGGGGACACATTTGTAGTATTAGTATTTGATAAGGCTTCTCTTAAATATAGCCCTTGCTTTAATTAACTATAGCCACATAAAATAAGTCATTAATCTTACCAAACAGATCCTTGTAGTTATTAACATAGCCCATAAAATTATACATGATTTTTAAATATAGCCCAAAATAATTTTTCAAATCCCTAAATCATAAAATAAAATAAAGTTAGTTATATAAATTTCATAATGAAAGTTATGTAAGATCTATGGCATAACAGATGATTTTTTAATCAATTTAATGTATTCATGCTCGGGAAAAAAAATATGAATAAATATTACTATAATCATGATTTAGGAAAAATAAGTGGGAATATTAATTATATGTCCCTACTTTTAACTCCCTACAAATATATCCTTATGCAACAATAAATATGTCCCTCCTTTTTTATAACCTTATCCATTTAATATTAGATTACCTTAATACCCTTATCCATATAATATTTTTCTTTATTTCAAAATAAAACAAATTTCTTCCTCTACCACTTCACCACCACCACTATCACCACCACCACCACCACCAACATTCAATTACCATTCCACCACCACCACCACCGTTCAACAACCACCACCTACCAACCGCCACCACCACCAATATTCCACCACCACTCCTTCACCACCACCATTACACCACCACTAGTCTGTTGCCGCCACCACCACAAATTCGTCGTCGCCGCCGCCGCCACCACCGTCGCCGCCGCCGCCACCATCACCGCCGTCGCCGGTTCAAATATTTTTGTATCAACAAAAAGTAGTTGATCCATTTCAGTTGGATCAAACAGTGGATGTTTATCCATTGCGGTTGGATCAACAAAGAGAAGTTTATCCATTGCGCTTGGATCAACAATGGATGTTTATCCATCCGATGGAAAAATGCTACCACTTCATCAACTGCAGCTTTGATTCACCAACAAAACCATCAACGGTAGAAGTTTATCTAGTTTATCCAAGAAAAAAGGATCAACAGTAGAAGTTGATCCAATTTTAGTGGATCAACAATGGAAGTTGATCCATGTAAAATTGGATCAATAATGATAGTTTATCCATGTAAAATGGAGTGAACATGGCGTGAGTCGAACACGCATCATCTGACATGGAGTCAGTCATGCTACCATTGCACCACAAGTTCAACATTAGAACAAATTTACATGATTTAAACTACAAAACATGAGTTCAAAGGATCAACAACAGTAGTTGATCCCATATAGATGGATCAACAACCATAGTTGATCCAAAATATATGGATCAACAACCATAGTTGATCCAATATCATCGCCTGCTTCAACCTAGATAACCACCATATTTCATTACTGTAGCTTCATAAACACCAATGAATCCAAGACCAGCTTCAAAACCAATCTCAGTTGAATCAACAGTGGATGCTTATCCATTGCAGTTGGATCAACAATAGAAGTTTAAGGTATGAAAAATATGAAGGATGTTATCCACAAAAACAAATTAAGGTATGAAAAATGTTGAAGTGCCCAAACCCAATCACAATAAAGGGACATGGGACGAAGAAATGGCCAGAAAGACACAATGGAGTGGATACCCAAATGCTTTATAAAAGATAATATATCGAGATGAACACTAGACTAGTCCTAACTGTTATCAAGTATGAAGAAAGAGGGAAAATAATAGCAATCATTGTTATTGCAAAGGTAATCAAAATTCATTCTGAGATTTCATTTGAAATTACTTACCATTTCAAACCCCACATATGCATTCATGAGCAATATGACAGCGTCGGCGTACTACTTACATCTTTGAATTGAAGATGGTTGCTTTGAGGAAGTTGGTGGTAATGGCTAACACGAAAGACACGAGAGAGGTGGTGGTGGAGGTGATGGCTAAAGGAGGAAAAACATAGCTGGTGATGGAATATGTATAAACGGTGTACTAGGAGGTGGTGTTGGAGCTGGTAATCGATTTGGTGCAGGTGGCGGATCTGAGTGAGTTTGAAATCAGATCGAGATCCAAAATCAAATTAAACTTTGTATATGAGTTGGTCTGGAGCGGTAATCGATTTGGTAAAGTAATTGAATTATCTGTATAAACGGTGGTAGAGGTGACGGAGGTGGTGGTACTGGTTATGGTGGCGACGATAAAGATGATGGTGGTGGTGGTAGTAGCGCGGAGATGGTGGTACTTGTTCTCTTTGTGTGTTTCGCTAGAAATAAAGATAAGAAGTAGATTCGATACAAAGGTTAAAAAGAGTTGGGTATGGTGATGTAGGTGGTGGATTAGGTATTCACGAGGGCGATAATGGCAAGTGATGAAAATAGAGGTGGCGGCGGCGGCGAAGATGGTTTCAGTGGTGCGACGAAGACGTGAGAGTTTCATTGATTTTTATGCGAATGAAAATTTCTCTCTCTTTCGAGTTTTAAATCTTGGAAAACATAATGGGGTATATTTGGAAATCTCTAATTTGTTAATGGATCCCTGATGGGCTTGTACAAAGAGAGGGACATATTTATTGTGTGATAAGGATATTTGTATAACCCATGAAAAGTAGGGACAAATATTCAATTACCACAAAATAAGTATATTATTTTAGAGAAAAGATGAAAATTTGGGTTTAATTTGTTTTGGGGAAAAAGTAGAAAGTAAGGTTTATAATAAGGCAATTTGTGCGAATAATGATAGAACGATTAGAAATAGATTGAAGTATAATTTAGTTTGGATCTAAAAAAAGAAAAAGTTAGGGTTTATATTTTAATTGGTTTTCCCTATTTCCTATCCCTACTTTTCCTATTTCCAATCTATATAAATTTCTATCCCCACTTTTCCTATTTCCTATCCACATAAATTTTTATATATCCTAATTACCATCTTTTGACTTTTTTTACACCCAAAATAATATCACCCAACAACTCGGCAAAACAAAAAAAAAAAAAAACAATTTAGGGATGACTATCCTCCATCTCCACCACCGACCATCACATCTTCTTCATTACCTCCATCTCCACCACCGACCACCAAACAGTCGACCACCATCTTATAAACTTTCACTTATTATTAAGATATGAAATCTAGATAATACAAAATGCAACAGTGACATCAAATAGTAGTATAGATATTAGACTACAACTTGATACAGATATTGATTTCGCATCATTGGGTACGTAGCTTTTGATGCACATTGGTATGAAGTTAGGGTCTTTCCATTATCTTGCAATTTAATTAATGCAGTATATTTGATTCATCATACTCTATGTATCAAAAGTTCGAACTGATTGGATCACCTTATACGAATCAAAAGGCTCCATGTCCCTCACCTTCTCTAAGGAGAAATCATGTTCAAACAATCTGTTACATAGACAAAGTGTTCCCTAATAGTACTGTTACAGAAAAAAAAAGATCGGACAAAGTACACATTAAAGATATTTTTCTCATGTTTAGATTGTTGGATGTCCGATTCATTTAGGGATGTCCGATTGTTGGATGTCCGATTCATTTAGAAAAATAATAGATGTATTGTAGTGTTTGAATAGCGATCTAACCTAGGGTTTTGAAACTTGATGGTTTTTCGTTTTAATCAATAAGGAAGACAAAGATAAAATGTTAATAGTTAGGGTCATAGTTGTGTTGACTTTTATAGATGGGAAATAGGAGAAAACAAAATTAAAAAGTATATTAATTTTAGAATTTGTGATAGGGATGGGATATAGGAAAAGTGAGGATTGGAAATAGGCAAAACCTTTTAATTTTGGGAAAAGAGTGAGATTATTAGTAAAAATAATTAAGACATGTTTGGTAACTTTGACTTTTCATTTTAACTTAAATTTTTTTGGGCTATAGTTAATAAAAGCATGGACTATGTTTAAGAGAATCCTTTGATAAAGGGTAAGTTGGTAGTTTCATCTCTTAATAAAAAAAAATTGTCTTGTAGTGTAGCCCAAGTTAATTGGCGTAGGCCCCAATTTAGCACCAAACACCAATTTCAAAAATTATTAACATATATATGTTTTGAAAGTGCTTTTGGAAAGGTTTTGAAATTGCTTTTGGAAAAATAAAAGCATTATCAAACCCAACCTTAACCTCTTACTTTTTCGCTCCTAAAAGTCGAAAAGTAATTTCTTTAAGATTATTTTTTTTTGTATCCAAATTCCAAACAGGCTTAAATTTAGATTTTTTTTTTTTTTTTTGTAGTCTAACTTTCCTATTTTAGTTTGGTTTCTCTTTTGCAAGTCGGAGGTGATTATTACATCTATAAATACAAGTTTTCTCTTTTGTTTCTCTCACAGTTGAGAAACCGAGCAAAAACCTTCTCAGTAGAACCAAAATCATCGTCATGGAGAACCTTCCCACAGATATCATCATAGGAGACATATTTTCTCGCTTACCCGTTGAACCAACATTATTACGATGCAAGCGCGTATGCAGAACTTGGAGAGAGCTCCTCAGAAATTATAAAACTGGTGTGCTGTTTGCATATGAATCAGAAGGGAAAATACAACTGTACTATGGAGATCAGGATGAAGTAACTTTTGAGTCATACTCCTCCAACAAAACACTTGCAAGGTTTGAGCACGTAAAACTTAAATACAGGTATAATTATGATAACTACATGGTTGGTTCATGCAACGGTTTGGTTTGTCTTCGCTCTGGTATCTGTAATCCCGTAACCGGAGAATTCCTTAGTTTCTCAGACACACGACCAATATTTCTTCTGTCGCAAGGAATTGGATTCGGATACCTTCCTTCCACCAATGAATACAAAGTTGTCAGTATTGATTTCTCAGACGGAAGGCGGCAGGGACATGTTCAGGTGTATACTCTTGGCTCTCAATCTGGGTGGAGAATGAAAAAAGATACAATCAATTATGATTTCAATATGCCAAGCATCTTTGCTAATGGAGCAATTCATTGGATGTGCAACACAGCTGAATACGACCGCGGCCAGCAATACAAGATTTACGCATTTGATCTGGCGGATGAGAAATTCAAGGACGTCCCATTACCAACTTTATATAATCCTTATCCATGGAAAAATGGTCGTGCTGAACTCATGTTGTTGGGTGGTAACTTGTGTCTTATTCACCACATGCGCACTCATAAAATGATAGATATATGGGCATTTAAGAAAAATACAGTAACTATAAGGCCGCCCACAGTAGAACGCGGAAAGTTCTACGACAACAATTGGAGTTGGACTAGAGATTTCAGACTCCCAGAGATGTTATCAAGGCCATTCGCAATTGCAAACAACAATGAAGTTCTAACACGGGGACATCGCCATCAACTATGCTGCTATAATGCTAATACATCAACTATAACTAAGTCTTGGGATGGCGGCGAAAAAGGTACTTCATGCCTCCAAGCGATTCCTCACATCAACACCCTTGTTTCTTTAAAAGAATTAGGAGAATGCTCTGGTAACTATGGTGATGAGAGTCTAAAAGATTGCGGGGTTTAAGACAAAGCTGCACAGTTAGCAGATAACAAAATGCTTATTATCTAATAACATTGAAATTCTAATTTGTTGGAGTTGGACCAAATAAAGAGTCCGTAGAGGCTCTATTGCTAGTAAGTAAAACCCCTTTTCGCTTTCCCACGGGAAACCGGATTGGTTTCGAGTTTTTTTTCTTCTGCTTCTTCTCCACCTCTCCGATCTGGTTTTTCCCCCAACCATGAGCGGCTAATTAGCCGTTCATAGGCTCTAATCTGGGGAGGCACTTAAATCTATAGGTTTCTGCTTAACGGGGTCATATTAAATTAGGGAATAGGATTTATATTATTTGGAAACTGGTTAGTGGTGGTGGCAGTCGAGAAATATTTGAAGAACAAGATTGCGTAGGAATCTCTACTAATGTCAGGTAATGATGTTGATTATCCCCTTTCAGTCTGATTTTCTGCTTATTTCTCTCTTTGTTGGTTGGTACTTGCGGGTTACGGAAGCTAATTAGGGTTAAGATTTATTTAAAATTGGGTTTTGGTAATGGTGGTGGCAGTCGAGGTTCATCTTTAACTCTCAATCTATACACGGTTGCGTATGAGTAACTTATATGTCAGATAATGATGATAGTTTCTTTTCAGTCAATTTATCTGAATATTTATCACCCTGTTAACCTAATTTCTACCCAATAATCGTAAGATTTACATTGAAATTTAGTTCCAATTTGAATCTCTGTGTTTTTTTTAATCACCCAAAACCCTAATTTTTCTCTATTTATTCCCACCTTCTCAAATTGTTTTACCCACACCCTGTTATGCCCTCTTTCATCAGTTTCCTTACCAAACTTACATACCATTATACCCTTTGCATTACCCCATTAGTAGCTCTCCACCTGAGTTTCAGTATCACCATGCAAGCTGTTTGGCATGGTGATGTCTCACAATTAACAAACATGTTACAAGCCTCCTTGAATTTGAGTAATGGTAGGCAGTTTTCCCTTGAAGACATAATCCCTCCAAGGTTCATGAATAATGAACAACTGTGGACAAGCTGCTTGTTAGGAGTTTTCACAGAACCAGTTGAAAGAAACAGCTGGGACATTAGAAATGCACTACTCTTTCAATGGAAGATTCATGGAGGCCTCTCTGTCAAGTCAATCAGTGAATTCATGTTTCTGGTAAGGTTTGAAAGGGAAGAGGAAATGAATTTTGAGGCTGGTTTCTGGAAGGGTTCCAACTCTGCTCAACTGCCACAAAGTTTAGACTCAGAATACAGTAGAAATTGGCAACTAATGCAATCTTTTTTCCACTGGGATACTCCTCTACCAGTTTCCAAAAAGCTGAAGATAAATGAGATTGATTTGAACAACAAGCCACCAGAACCTGTGCTTGAAGCTCCCAGAGATATCCATGTCATTGAAGTACAAGACAGATCAAATACTTCCAACACTCATCCTCATCAGTGGTTTAGTGGTGAAGGCTCTGGTGCACCCCAAGTACCTATGGACCCTAAGGCAAAGGGCAAAGGAATTGCCAAATTTGGCTAAAACAATATGACCCCTATAGTTACAGCAGAAACATATATGACCCTTAGTGTAGAACTAGATTAGAGCCTATGCCTATCTTTCTTGGTTTTTTTGTGAAATCTGGTTCCTTGTTGTCTCACTTTCTGCTGTTTTCTCTTTGTGTTAGTAGTTGTAGTTTATTAGTATTTCCCTGTATCCATTGCTTTACTTCTTGTGTCTATAAATTGGTTTCTGTAATCCTGCTTCATAGTGTTAGTTGTATCTACTTGCCTTTATTCCCGTGTCTAATCTTGGTCTCTTTGTATTCATGCTTTAGTTCTGGTGTCTTCTGTAATTTATTCTCCTCTGTATCTTCTGTAATTTTCATTTCTGGTGTCTGCAATTGGACTTTTTGTAATACTGTTTTAGTATTGATCTTCCCTAAATATCTCATCCCTGCAATCTTATTCTTGCTTCTCTTGAAATTTGGTATAATCCCTTAAGTTGTGAACACTCTTGCTTTCAATCTCCTTCAATCCGGTCCACCCATTCTCCTATTCATTGCTTTCTTTTTCTTGTTTAGTTCTCTTAACTTAAAGCTCCCCCTCCTCTCCTCTCTGGCTCTTATTCCCTTAATATTTCCCTGTGATCTTTTGACAAAATGAAAATTCTATCCTGGAATGTCCAGGGCATAGGTACCCCAATCACTAAGGACCATCTCTCTTACATTTGCCAAACTTACAACCCAGATATAATTTTCCTGGCTGAGACAAAAGCTCATTTGTCTCTGTTTATGGGTAAAAATCGTTTCTGCCGATTTTGGTAAGTTCGGTAGGTGAGTGAGAAACTGGTTCAAACCCTAAACAAATGTGCTGCACGTGAGCACTTTATAGATTCGAGAGATCAATCTGTACAAGTCTAGCCTAAACCAAGAAATGGCCGTTCCAGACTTGCTTCGGTCACAAAGTGGAAGAGAAGGGTTGATTTGGGGAGGGAAGCCAAGAAAGGTGTTGAGACCAGAATATTCTGGGAGAGTAGTATCTCGACTTGTATTAGAAAGTAAAAGCTTGGGAAGCTTGCAAGAGATGAAAGCTTTTTGGGAGAGCTTGCAAAGTTGCCTTTCTGAGAGTGTAGTATTTTTCTCCTGACCGAGACTTGTTGTCTGGTGGAAATAGGTAAGACCTATTTATACAAGTCGAGTTTGAAAAGTACCCTGGTCTCATGAAGGAAGAGAGTAAAGGGTGAAATAATGAGAGGAGGTGGTAACCGCATGGTGTTAATGGGTGAAAATGTTTTCACCATTATTTCCTCATTTATTTGACCGCTTTATTCCTTTTCACGCTTTCTTAATGTGAGCGTAGTGTCGCCTGCAAGTATGGACCGCCAAACCAAAACCTGGAAAGCATCCCCAGTTTGTGTTGATGTCTCGAGTGTTGGTTGCATCTTGAGTGCAAGTGGTGCTGCTAGGGGCGCATGTGGCATGTGCCAATGACGTGTGTGGAATGCCTTGGTGGTAGGTTGCACGGTTTGCAAGTTAGGCTACCAGCGTGTGTGTTTGGCATGTGCCAATGGCATGTGCGGAATGCCTTGGTGGTAGGTTGCACGGTTTGCAAGTTAGGCTACCGGCGTGTGTGTTTGGCATGTGCCAATGGCATGTGCGAATGCCTTGGTGGTAGGTTGCACGGTTTGCAAGTTAGGATACCAGCGTGTGTGTTTGGCATGTGCCAATGGCATGTCCGGAATGCCTTGGTGGTAGGTTGCACGGTTTGCAAGTTAGGCTACCAGCGTGTGTGTTTGGCATGTGCCAATGGCATGTGCGGAATGCCTTGGTGGTAGGTTGCACGGTTTGCAAGTTAGGCTACCAGCGTGTGTGTTTGGCATGTGCCAATGGCATGTGCGGAATGCCTTGGTGGTAGGTTGCACGGTTTGCAAGTTAGGCTACCAGCGTGCATGTTGGTATGTGCCAATGGCATGCGTGGTCGTTAGGGCCGTGGCTTTGGTAAGAAAAGCTACCAACGAGCATGTTGGCATGTGCCAATGGCATGTTGGCATGTGCCAGCATGTTGGCATGCCAATGGCATGCGTGGTCGTTAGGGCCGTGGCTTTGGTAAGAAAAGCTACTGCGAGCATGTTGGCATGTGCCAATGGCATGCGTGGACGTTAGGGCCGTGGCTTTGGTAAGAAAAGCTACCAATGCGAGCATGTTGGCATGTGCCAATGGCATGCGTGGCCGTTAGGGCCGTGGCCTTGGTAAGAAAAGCTACCAATGAGCATGTTGGCATGTGCCAATGGCATGCGTGGCCGTTAGGCCGTGGCTTTGGTAAGAAAAGCTACCAGCGAGCATGTTGGCATGTGCCAATGGCATGCGTGGCCGTTAGGGCCGTGGCCTTGGTAGGAAAAGCTACCAGCGAGCATGTTGGCATGTGCCAATGGCATGCGTGGCCTGGAAATATGGCTTGTGGTACGTGTTGGCATGTGCCAATGGCACGTACGGCCATGTTGACCTAGTTGCACGTTTTGCAAGCCTAGGGCGCTATATTTGGCATGCGCCAATGGCATAGCGGCTTGGAAATACGGTTTGTGGTGTAGCGTTGGCATGTGCCAATGGCACGTACGGCCATGTTGACCTAGTTGCACGTTTTGCAAGCCTAGGGCGCTATATTTGGCATGCGCCAATGGCATAGCGGCTTAGTTTGGCATGGTTGCCAATGAGTGCGATATGTAGTTTGGTTTTGGCGTCGCTGCCATGGTGCGTAGTGTGCGGCTTGGTTTTGGCGTTGTTGCCATGGTGCGCAGTGTGCGGCTTGGCTTGGCATTGTTGCCATGGTGCGCATGTGCGGCTTGGTTTGGCATTGTTGCCATGGTGCGCAGTGCGCATGTGCGGCTTGGTTTGGCATTGTTGCCATGGTGCGCGTGTGCGGCTTGGTTTGGCATTGTTGCCATGGTGCGCAGTGTGCGGCTTGGTTTGGCATTGTTGCCATGGTGCGCGAGTGTGCGGCTTGGTTTGGCATTGTTGCCATGGTGCGCAGTGTGCGGCTTGGTTTGGCATTGTTGCCATGGCGCGCAGTGTGCGGCTTGGTTTGGCATTGTTGCCATGGGGCGCAGTGTGCGGCTTGGTTTGGAATTAGGGTTACGTGGTCGAAAAACCCTAACTGGTATTTTGAAAAAATACCCCTATTAATTATTTACACTGAGTTAAATGCTCTTAGTTAATGTGTTGCGGGTAACACTAGGTCATGGGGTTTTATGATTTTACCCTTTGTTTAAAAACCACCATCAACATTAAGTCCCCCGCTTAGCTCGGAACATGGGCTTTGTTGCGAGGTAAGCATAAGATGGTGACAAACTATCAACAAAACCGTAAAGAGAATTGAGGAGGCTTGTCGACCTTTTATAAGTAGGATTTGGAATCCTTGCCTCAGTAGTTTTGCATAAATCAATTGGGAGGCCGGTGCGGCTGGGCGACGTTGGGAAGGGGCGTGAGTTGCGGCTTGGCTGGTGGGGCGACGTTGGGAAGTTGGCGTGAGTTGGGAAGTCGGCCGAGGTGTGCTAGGCGTGAGTTGGGACCGGCGCAAGGTGTGGAAGGCTGTGCGTGCTTGCGGGCGTGACTTGGGAGGCCATTGGGAAGTCGGCACAATCGGTGGGGCCGGTGCAACTTGGGTGACGTTGGGAAGTTGGCGTGAGTTGGGAAGCCCGAATGTGCTAGGCTTTGGTGGGGCCCAAGGTGTGAAAGGCGCAAGGTGTGGAAGTCGGTGTGCAACGTGCTTGTAGGCGTGACTTGGGAGGCCATTGGGAAGTCGGCACAATTGGTGGGGCCGGTGCAACTTGGGTGACGTTGGGAAGTTGGCGTGAGTTGGGAAGTTGGTGGGACCGAAGGCGCAAATGTGACTTGGGAGGCCTGGGAAGCAATTGGTGGTGGGACTTGGGTGCGTGGGGAAGGTGTGGAAGCTAGCTGGTGCGTGCTGTGCGTGCTTGCTGGCGTGACCGATGTAAATAAGGAGGAGTTTCTTCGGATAGCAAAGTTTCCTTATTTTGCCTTTCCTTCACGCGCGGCTTCAATTAGGGCATCGTCCATGCGAAAAAAATGGAAGCGTTATGTCCCTCATTGCTTCCTTTCCTTTTTAAGGTTAAAGTATTCATACCCAACGCAACCGCATCATCTCCCTTGTTTGAGAGGGGTTCTTCTTGTTGGTTTCTCTTTTCTTTGCCTAGAGACGAATCATCCTCCAAACGGTGAGATTCTCCAGTGAAGGCGCGAGATCTGACTCTTGCGAAGACATCCCGACTAGGGTTATTCGGGCTAAGAAAATCATATCGGTATGTTTTTTTTCTTCTTCTCTGTTCATGTTATCCTCTTTTATATACGTATAGATAGGATTGAACTTGATCATTTTCCCATTCTTTGCAGTGTATGATGGGACCTTCCAGGGATGGCCATGCCTTTAACTTTTCGGAAAAGGACTTCGGTGGCGAGATCAATCTTCTTCTCTTGAGGAGGCATTGGTTGGGATTGAGTCCTTGCTCCATGAAGCTAATGAAATTGTTTAGGACCTCCCTTCCATCTATCCCCCGAAGAACATGTACATGCTCTCGGACTCTCTTGGGTTCAGTGAGCGTGGAGGAGAGCGCCATGATTCTTGATTTTGATGCGGGTGAATCGAAGAACTTTCTTTGAAATGTCAATGAGAAAACCTTTGAAGTAGCATATGATGGAAACGAAATAGCCTTTGAAGTTGATGCCAAAGGTGCTGTTGGTAATACCAGAGAGGTCATGGTGGCGTATGCTGGAATGGTCGTCGGGGAGGACACTGCTGCTGCTGCTGTGGCTGCTTCGGGATGGGATGTTGAGGTTGCTGCTGCTAAAACCGTTGAATGGAACCTTTGTTGCCCGGAGGATTGCTGGGGAAAGTGTTTGAAGATAGCTTTGCCCGAAGGGACTTGTGCTCCACCCTTCGAGGGCTAGTTCCTCCCTTTTGTTATTTCTGTTAGCTGCTTAGTTCCCCTGATGCCTCCTCTCTTTTTTTTTTTGGTAAACTCATCTTTTCCTTCTTCTTCATCAGTAAACATTTTGCTCCATATATATTTTTGAAAGAGGTTGTGGTATGATGGCTCTGCAGTGGTTTTCTGGGTTTATCTGATGTATTTCTCTGATATCTGGAGAATTTGCTTGGAAAAAGATGTATATTTTTTTTTTTTTTTGACGGGAAGGGAATCCCCAGGGAGAAATACAAACGGTGTATTCATCTTGGGGAAGTACAACTACTAAGAGGAATTGTTAAAGGAAATACTGAAAGAGAATGAGTAAATGGGAAGTACAGCCCCCCTTTTCTTTTTTATGGATTGGATTCCTTGAGCCATCGCGAGTGAATTATCACGCCTTCAGGTGTGACTGCATTGATGAGCTTGCAATATCCTCCCAAAAGGGTATCCGCAACCAGATACGGCTCGTCTTCTCCTTCACTGGGCAAATCCATTTTTACTATCATCTTCCCAACTTGAAACGTGCTTTCTTTGACCACTACATCTCTAATTGAAAACGGGTTCAGACGTCGTGCAACCGTTTGAGTCTTGGCTTCGTTGGCTTCAATAGAAGTTTCCAAGCTTCTTGCAAAGTGTTCAAATGGTCCAGCCTCCCATTCGCATTTCTTAACGGCGTTCGTGCGATAATCGCGCCGAGTCCCCATGACGGAAAGGGGAAGGAAAGGCGGTTGCGAGAAAAGGTTGCTTGGTCAGACTTACTTGTATTTGAAAACCATGAGCTAGCGCCAACGGGTCTTCTCCGGGTGTCTGGGTTTCTTCAGTAGTTTGTTGATGCGATAACCAGTGGGATGATTTGTTGGAATTTCCTTCGGGCGTGGACGTTGGCGGAGGGCGCACATCCAATTTCGCTTTGTTGTCGAGCACCCATAAACGTCCCAATATCATGTCGTGATCTAGTTCTTTGACAATATGGAATTTGCTATGTGTTATAGCGTCTCCCATCTCGATCTCTAAGTTGATGTAGCCATGCGCGTTCAAAGCTTCTCCTCTCAAGTCCTTAATCACGGACGGGGAATAGGTAGCATCTTGTTTTGTAAATCCTGCTGCCTTCAGTGTCTTGAAAGTAATGATGTTGTGGTAGGAGGCCGTGTCGATGAGCGTGTCGTCAAATTCGTTACCTCTTAAACGGGACGTGGTCAGCAGTCCCCAGTTCTCTCCGCCGCTGTTTGGGAAGCTTGGGCCCTTGGCGTGGATTCCGAGGAGAGGAAAAGTCGTTTGCGGATACAACACGATTGAGAGCTGCGAAAATATCACGGCGCTGAACCTTGGAAAGATAGAGAATTTCGCATACATGTTGCATCATGGATTGTACGGTCTCGTGTACGGAGTCCCCAGAGGAACCGCAGTTTCTTATTGGTAGTGGGTCTCGATGCACTCTTTCGTCTCCTAGTTGGAGTTCTCCTGCTTCTATCCTTTCTTTGAAAATATGCTTTAGTCTGTTGCAATCGCTAGTCGGGTGGTGAACGAACCTGTGGTAATGGAAATATTTGGGGTTCGGCATCTCGGCCTCGGTTGGTGGCCGTCGGCGGTGGCAATCGATGACATCATCTTGAACCCGGCTTCTAGGAGGTCAATCACCTCCTCGATGGGGAATGGGAAATCAAGGGTATTTCCTTCGGTCTCACGTTGCCGCACAGAGTTTTAGTGACGATCTTCCGTTGCGAGGGTTTCCGTTGCGCCGGCGCTTCACGTTTCGGCTGGTGGCTCGTAGTTGCGGCTTTCCTTTTTCCTCTTTCGTTTACTATGTTCACGGAGGATGAGCCGGCATTAAATTGTTTGCTGACGAGGCGTCTACTCCCGCGGGTTTCGCGCGCGTCTTCGGTTCGAGTTGGCCTAGTTCTTTCCAGTAATGCTGGTGCTGTTGTTGCAGATCGTCTGGCGGCTTCATGGAGTTCGGAGAACGTTTGGAAACGCAAGTTTTCTAGCAGGGCGCGGTAGATTGGAACCATACCATTGATGCATGCGTTCACCAATTGTTGCTCGGTCACGTTTGGGTCGTGTGATCGAGTGCTTGAACCACGAACCTTTTGACGAAATCATTCGGATGTTCGTTATCCCACTTTGGTACATTCTTCCGAGGTCAGAAAAAGTAACTTGTTGAGACACGAAGAAGTATTTCTTGTAAAACGCAGTGACCATGCTACTCCGGTTGGGAATCTTTTGCTCGGTGGGATCTTTGTTGTACCATGTATACGCCCTTCCAGTAAGTGATTTTGAGAATTCCCTTAAACGAAGAACGTGATTATATTCATGTTCACCTAGGGATTCCAGGAAACGAGAAACATGCTCACGTGCATTCCCGGTACCATCGTGCAGGGTAAATTGAGGAGAAGAGTATCCCCTTGGGAGAGGGATTCTCTGTATTTCGGATGGGTAAGGGGGTTGGTGATGATGCACGTCCAACTCATCATTCTTGATTCGGTTGCGAGAGGAGTTGTTCCAAATCTTCTCTCGTGACAAAGTTGGGTGGCTGATTTCTTTCCAACGGGATTCTAGTGCGAGTTTCCTCATCCATGGAGGCGTGCTCCGCCGAGGTGCCTGGCGTCGGGGTTGTTGGAGACGTTCCTAAATGGCTACGGAGGGCGCGACTCACGTGGTAGTCGTTCTGTCGGGGTCTTGAGAAAGGTGAGTACCTCCTTACGTGTTGAAACCATATCTGTCTGGGCTCGCGCGAGCATCTCTTGTCGTTCCATCAGATCAGCGATGGTGACGTAAGGGCGACTTCCTCTTGTCCCTCCGGTTTCTCGTCCCGTTGGCGGGGTAGTTGGGATCTTGGTCGTGGACGAAGGCGCCATGCTAGACGAAGCATTTGGGGTCGTGGCGGAGGCTCTAGCCCTGGTGACTGGTGGCGCGACACCCGAAAAGATATTTTCATTGCCGTGATTAGAGGGTTGCGCGAGAGACGCTAGAGGAGGCAGCTGCTCGGCCCCGGTGATTGGAGGTGTTACACTTGAGGGAGTGCATTCGATATTCTGTTGTTGTCCCGGTGACGTAACAACGTTATTGGGAGAGATGCTAACATCGGGGTGCGTTCTGTCTTTGGTGTTCTCGGCCGCTCCGGACTGAGTTCCACCATGTTGGTATTTGACGTTCGGGAAACGAAATCAGGAGTCGGAGTTGGTATTGTAACCGATAGATCAATCCTCCCGCTGTGGTCGCCAATTGTTTATGGGTAAAAATCGTTTCTGCCGATTTTGGTAAGTTCGGTAGGTGAGTGAGAAACTGGTTCAAACCCTAATCAAATGTGCTGCACGTGAGCACTTTATAGATTCGAGAGATCAATCTGTACAAGTCTGGCCTAAACCAAGAAATGGCCGTTCCCGGACTTGCTTCGGTCACAAAGTGGAAGAGAAGGGTTGATTTGGGGAGGGAAGCCAAGAAAGGTGTTGAGACCAGAATAATTGTGGGAGAGTAGTATCTCGACTTGTATCAGAAAGTAAAAGCTTGGGAAGCTTGCAAGAGATGAAAGCTTTTTGGGAGAGCTTGCAAAGTTGCCTTTATGAGAGTGTAGTATTTTCTCCCGACCGAGACTTGTTGTCCGGTGGAAATAGGTAAGACCTATTTATACAAGTCGAGTTTGAAAAGTACCTGGTCTCATGAAGGAAGAGAGTAAAGGGTGAAATAATGAGAGGAGGTGGTAACCGCATGGTGTTAATGGGTGAAAACGTTTTCACCATTATTTCCTCATTTATTTGACCGCTTTATTCCTTTTCACGCTTTCTTAATGTGAGCGTAGTGTACGCTGCAAGCTGTGACCGCCAAACCAAAACCCTGGAAAGCATCCCCCATTTTGTGTTGATGTCTCGAGTGTTGGTTGCATCTTGAGTGCAAGTGGTGCTGCTAGGGGCGCATGTGGCATGTGCCAATGACGTGTGTGGAATGCCTTGGTGGTAGGTTGCACGGTTTGCAAGTTAGGCTACCAGCGTGTGTGTTTGGCATGTGCCAATGGCATGTGCGGAATGCCTTGGTGGTAGGTTGCACGGTTTGCAAGTTAGGATACCAGCGTGTGTGTTTGGCATGTGCCAATGGCATGTGCGGAAAGCCTTGGTGGTAGGTTGCATGGTTTGCAAGTTAGGCTACCAGCGTGCATGTTGGCATGTGCCAATGGCATGCGTGGTCGTTAGGGCCGTGGCTTTGGTAAGAAAAGCTACCAGCGAGCATGTTGGCATGTGCCAATGGCATGCGTGGTCGTTAGGGCCGTGGCTTTGGTAAGAAAAGCTACCTGCGAGCATGTTGGCATGTGCCAATGGCATGCGTGGCCGTTAGGGCCGTGGCTTTGGTAAGAAAAGCTACCAGCGAGCATGTTGGCATGTGCCAATGGCATGCGTGGCCGTTAGGGCCGTGGCTTTGGTAAGAAAAGCTACCAGCGAGCATGTTGGCATGTGCCAATGGCATGCGTGGCCGTTAGGGCCGTGGCCTTGGTAAGAAAATCTACCAGCGAGCATGTTGGCATGTGCCAATGGCATGCGTGGCCGTTAGGGCCGTGGATTTGGTAAGAAAAGCTACCAGCGAGCATGTTGGCATGTGCCAATGGCATGCGTGGCCGTTAGGGCCGTGGCCTTGGTAGGAAAAGCTACCAGCGAGCATGTTGGCATGTGCCAATGGCATGCGTGGCCTGGAAATATGGCTTGTGGTACGTGTTGGCATGTGCCAATGGCACGTACGGCCATGTTGACCTAGTTGCACGTTTTGCAAGCCTAGGGCGCTATATTTGGCATGCGCCAATGGCATAGCGGCTTGGAAATACGGTTTGTGGTACGCGTTGGCATGTGCCAATGGCACGTACAGCCATGTTGACCTAGTTGCACGTTTTGCAAGCCTAGGGCGCTATATTTGGCATGCGCCAATGGCATAGCGGCTTAGTTTGGCATGGTTGCCAATGAGTGCGATATGTAGTTTGGTTTTGGCGTCGCTGCCATGGTGCGTAGTGTGCGGCTTGGTTTTGGCGTTGTTGCCATGGTGCGTTGTTTCCATTGTTGCCATGGTGCGCAGTGTGCGGCTTGGCTTGGCATTGTTGCCATGGTGCGCGATGTGCGGCTTGGTTTGGCATTGTTGCCTTGGTGCGCTGTGTGCGGCTTGGTTTGGCATTGTTGCCATGGTGCGCAGTGTGCGGCTTGGTTTGGCATTGTTGCCATGGTGCGCAGTGTGCGGCTTGGTTTGGCATTGTTGCCATGGCGCGCAGTGTGCGGCTTGGTTTGGCATTGTTGCCATGGTGCGCAGTGTGCGGCTTGGTTTGGAATTAGGGTTCTGTGTCGAAAAACCCTAATCTGGTATTTTGAAAAATACCCCTATTAATTATTTACACCTGAGTTAAATGCTCTTAGTTAATGTGTTGCGGGTAACACTAGGTCATGGGGTTTTACGATTTTACCCTTTGTTTAAAAACCACCATCAACAGTCTCGCATGGATTTATTTTTAAAAAAATCCAATTTCTTTGACTGGTTTATCATTCCTTCCGTGGGTTTAGCAAAAGGGTTAGCAATAGCGTGGCACAATAACATAGACATGAAACTAATATCTGCTCAATTTAATGTGTGCCATTTTGAAGCAATTATCGATGACAAAAAATCTTTCATCACATTTGTTTATGGTGCAGGTGGATCTTTGAAGGAAAAAGTGAACAATGGAACTATATTTCAAATTTAGTTCAACAAGTGGATAAACCCTGGACTCTGATTGGTGATTTAAACATTATACTTGATCCGGAGGAAAAGCAAGGGGGAAACAAGGCCAGCTCAAGTAACAAGCAAAATATCCTACAGATTATAGACTCAACGGGCTTACAAGATGCGGGATTTGAAGGTGCACCTTTCACATGGTCAAACAACAGAAAAGGAGATGCAAACATCTGCGAAAGAATTGACAGAGCATTGACTTCATGCATTTGGAATCAGGTATTCCCGGATACAAAAGTAAAGCACTTACCTAGAGTTGGTTCTGATCATACTCCAATTCTTCTAGATACAAAGCCGGAAAAATTAAAACTTCAAAAGCCATTTAGATGTATCAGATCCTGGCTCTCACACTCTAGCTTACCCGACGTAGTTAAGGCTTCTTGGGAATCTCATTCCACCTACTCAACAAATGACAATTTGTCCCTCAAACTCCAACTATTATCCTCCGATCTTGCCCGGTGGAACTCGGATATCTTTGGCAACATACATAAAAATATCAGGAACTTAAACAATAAAATTGAGAACATCCATAGATCCGGGAATATTGCCAAAGATATAGACAAGTTAAAAGAACTCCAAGAGGAATTAGGTAAATGGTACCAGATCAAAAATGACTACTACCATCAGCTTTATCGTCGAGAGATAAATTTTTTAAAGAATATGATGAAATGAGAATACTTTCATGCCACCGCCTCAAATAGGAAAAGAATCAACTCCATAAACACCCTTAGAGAACCCTTCGGCTTATGGCTATCCGACGAGAGATCAAATATATTCCCTTCTAATCAATCATTTTTCCCAAATTGGCACATCCCAAAAAAATAATTGTAACTTTGACTTGTCTAGCATCATAAAACCGTGCATCTCTGAAGACGAAAATTTATCTATCCTAAAAATTCCCTCAAAAAATGAAATCTGGCTAACTCTCTCTAATATGAACCAATGGGGTGCGCCGGGGCCGGATGGGTTTCAACCAGGCTTTTTTAAAGCCAACTGGGAGGTCTTCGGTCATGACATTATAAACACAGTCCAAGAGTTCTTTAAAACGGGGATTCTTGATGAGGAATTGAATCACTCTTACATAACCCTTATTCCAAAAATTTCAACTCCTCAAACTCCGTCTGATTTTAGGCCAATAAGCCTAAGCAACACCATTTACAAACTCATTTCAAAAATTCTTGCAAGCAGATTAAAACCCATCCTCAACAAAATCATCTCCCCAAACCAATCTGCTTTTCTTCCCGGTAGACAGATCACCGACAACATTATAATCGCCCATGAGCTCATCCACTCAATGAAAACCTCTAAAAAGAAAAAAGGCCATCTAGCTCTGAAGCTAGATTTGTCAAAGGCTTTCGATAGAGTGGAGTGGAATTTCTTAGAAAAATCTCTCCTTAGCTTGGGTTTCGATGAAAGGTGGACTGATCTAATCTTTCAATGCATTTCCACCACATCTTTCTCTATTCTCCTCAATGGATCCCCTGGTTCAAAATTTAGAACATCTAAAGGATTAAGGCAAGGAGACCCACTCTCACCTTACTTATTTCTAATCTGCATGGAAATTCTATCAAGACTACTAGATAAGGCGGTCTCTGAGAAGAAAATATCTGGTTTCAAGATCAATAAAGAAGCTCCAAACATATCACACCTTTTCTTTGCTGACGATTGCTTTCTCTTCACGAAAGCCGATCTGGGGGAAACAAAGAATCTTTTGGAAATCATCTCTCTTTTCGGAGATATAACAGGCCAAATGATAAATCTACAAAAATCAAGTATTTATTTCTCCCCAAAAATTCACCCGAAACATGGAAAAATGTTAGCCAGAATCCTAAAAGTCCCTCTAATGACAAAAAATGATAGATATCTGGGAACCCCCCTATTCTTCGATAAAAATAGGAAATCAAATTTCGAGCCTCTTCTACAAAAATATTACTCTACTCTACAAGGCTGGAAATCGAAACTCCTATCTCAAGCAGGAAGGACAGTTCTGATAAAATCTATTCTCCAAGCTTTTCCAACGTACCAGATGCAAGTTCTTGCTCTTCCAAAGGAAACTTTAAACAAGTTGGACAGAATACAAAGAAACTTCTGGTGGAATAAAGATAAACAAAAACGACAAGGAGGTTTCATCAGAGCTTGGAAATATATTTGCAAACCCATTGTGCAAGGGGGCTTAGGTATAAAAAATCCACACCAATTCAACATAGCCCTTCTCACTAAACTAGCCAGCAGACTACTATTAGAAAGGGAGCAACTATGGGCAAAAATCCTCAGAGCAAAATATTTCCCTTATTCAAACCCTCTGGAAAAATCAAAAATTTCCAACTTATCGTTGATTTGGACAAGCATCCGAAAAGGGCTGGAATTAATCAAAGGAAACTTTATCTGGCAAGTGAAAAATGGAAACTCGATAAAGGTTTGGGAAGATAGATGGATCCCAAATGAGGAAATAATTCCACAACCTCAATTGTCTCAGGATATAATTCCAACAAAGGTACAAGAATTCATTCTTGGGGGAGAATAAGTGGGACCAAGAAAAGCTAAACACCTACTTTAGCTCAGAAGTGAGGAATAAAATTCAAGCCATCTCTCCAAAAAAAGATGAAGAAGATAATATAAAATGGTTGCATCACCAATCAGGTCTTTTCTCAGCCAAAAACATTTATAATTTCCTAGCAAACCAAACTCAAGAAGAAGACATTTCATTACTAGATTTCCCATGGAAAAATATCTGGAGAATACAAGCAATTCCGAGGATAAAGCTTTTTGTGTGGAAGCTTTCTGGGAAAGCTTTACCCACTTCGTCAAGACTGGGGGCACACAATTTGGAAATCACAACTAATTGTCAAATGTGTAATTTGCAAGCTCAGGAAACGGAGATTCACCTGTTTGGAACTTGCCCTTTTTCCAAAGCCATTTGGTTCAGTTTCTCTTTAGGCCATCTAATACCGTCAGACAATACAACTTCAATCACTACTTGGGTTAAAAGGTGGATTCAAAACCCAGACCTAAACAATATAAGGGGGAAAATTGCAACAATATTATGGTTCATATGGAAATATAGATGCTCAGTGGTTTTTAAGGAAACAATCCCAAATCCAGTGCAACTAATAAATCAGATCAACAGTTTTTTGCAATCCACTCCGGAAAATTATACTACTAAAGGTCTGGAAACCAACAATACACAGTTGACCAATGCTACATGGTCAACCATAAAGACTGACTGGATAATATTTGTAGATGCCTCTTTCAAAGAAGACGACCTATCGATGGGATATGCGCACATATTATATTCAGTCGACCAGCACACCGTCATGCACATTTCAGCTGGTTCGGAGAAAGCCACTAATGCCTTCCATGCGGAAGCAAGAGCGTTACTCAAGGCGGTTATGTGGCTAAAAGAAAATGTGTTATCTAGTGTAACCATTGTAACTGATTGCAAACTCTTAGAAGACAATATCAACAAGGATAACACAAGTCCCCTCTGGACAGCCGAAAACACAGTGCAAGAAGTAAAGGAAATCCTTCACGAACTTCCGCAGGCAAAGGTAAAGTATACTAATCGAAAATACAATTCAGCAGCAGACAAAATGGTCAAAGAAGCAAGGATAAAAGGTCTCCAACATTTATCCATGAAGATTCAGCAACAAATCAAAATTACTAGCATTATTTCTAATGTCTTCGATAAAAACAAAATTGTAAATCTTTTGTACTATATTTGCTAGTGAATACATTTCGTCTTTCCATCAAAAAAAAAAAAAAAAAAAAAAAAAATTCTAATTTGTTTTTTCAAATGTGCTTATTTCTTTACGTTAATCTTTGATAAACCTTTTTAGTCGAATCTCGATTTACCTGGACGGAACCAATGAATGAAATTCCTTGGTTTGAAGAAGGTTACGAACTCTTGTTGTTTTATTGTGTTTGCTTGTATGTTTCACTATTGGATTTTGGCATAGTTCCAAATTAATGAACGGGGTTGTTCGCATTACCATAGACCACATAATAACTTATGATCCATTCCCTTTATTTTAGAGACAAATTCTATTCAAGTAAGCAAATATGACATGGTCGCAAGGGCCTGATCATACGACTAAAACTAAAGACCAAAAACTAAAAAAAACCAAAAAAATTTGGTTTACTCCGTGCTGCGACGCTACGGGGCAGGACTAAAAACCAAAAAAAATTCATCAGGCTTTTTTTTTTTTTTTTAATTCGGGCGTAACTTAAAGTTACGCCCCACCATCAGGCGCAGTATAAACTTCCGCCCCACCATCAGGCGCAACTACAAATTACGCCCGTTCAAATGCAACTTTAAATTACGCCCGACTAAAACCAAACTAAAGACCAAATATGGTTTGGTTTTTGGTTTTAGTCTGATCTTTGATCTTTACTCCTTCTCCACTGCGTCTGGTTTTTGGACCAAAATTTTAGTTTTGGTCTCCCGCTGTGGATGCTCTAAGAGCAACCACAGTGGGAGAGTATAACCAAATATTTGGTCAAAAAACGAGACACAGCGGGACAGACTATCGATTAAAATCCGGACCAAGACTACATCCCAGACTATATTTGGTCTGGGACCAAGACCAAAACCAAATATAGTCGAGCGAAGTATAAAGTGATCCTGTGATGGGGCGAACGTATAAAGTGATCCTGTGACGGGGCGAACGTATAAAGTGATCCTTGTATGGGGCGGACATTATATGTGATCCTGACCAAATGGGACGGACATTATATGTGATCCCAAAATGGGGCGGACATTATATGTGATCCCAAAATGGGGCGAACATTATATGTGATCCCGACCAAATTTACTCTTCCATCCTAGTGTCACAACACGGACTAAACCCAAACTTTGGTCTTTTTTTTCCTCTTTGGTCTTTGGTTATACTCGCACCACTGCAGTTGCTCTAAGGGCAGTTGCTCTAAGGCCAGGTTTCAGCTATAATTATAAGCTAACATGGCAACTTCATTTTCAAGGTATGCCAGAAGAGCCACTGCCTTGCAGCTATTAGCAATTCGTGATGTTGTCTTGTAGTGTTGCATATACAGATCCATGCTTTTTTTTTTCTTTTTTTTTTTAAGCATATTGATCCATGCTATAGTGTTGTTTTAATGTTATAGCTATTAACTTTTTTTTTTTGCTTCTAAGAGTCATTTTGAAATTGTATTCTCAAATTAACTTCTGATTTTTTCGCTCTTAAAAGTCGATAAGTAACTTCTTTAAATAGTATCCAAACACGCTATTAGAGTTGGGTTAAATTTGGAATTGTCGATCGTGATTACATCTATAAATACAAGTTTTCCCAAGTTGACAAACCAAACAAAAAACCTAAATACTTCAACTGAACCAAAATCATCGTCATGGAGAACCTTCCCACAGATATCAAAGAATACATATTTTCTCGCTTACCCGTTGCACCAACCTTATTACGATGCAAACGCGTGTGCAAAACTTGGAGAGATCTCCTCAGAAAGTATAAAACTGGTGTGCTGTTCGCATATAAATCAGAAGGAAAAGTACAACTCTACTATGGAGATCAGGATGAAGTAACTTTTGAAACATACTGCTCCAACAAAACACTTGCAAGGTTTGAGCATATAAAATTAAAATACAGATATTATGAAGATAATTACATGGTTGGTTCATGCAACGGTTTGGTTTGTCTTAGCACTGGTATTTGTAATCCCGTAACAGGAGAATTCCTTAGTTTTTCGGACACAAAACCAATATTTAGTTTGTGGCGAGGAATTGGATTTGGATACCTTCCTTCCACCAATGAATACAAAGTTGTTAGTATTAGGTCCTCAAACCGAATGCAGCAGGACTCTTCACAAATATGAGATTGAGAAGAAGATAATTCTTTATTATGATAATCATATTAATTCAAGTTTACATGACTCATGAATATATAGAGCTAAAACATATATTGTGATAAAGCAAAGATCCTATATACTAGGAAACAATATTTATCCTTAAATAAGGATATATGTTAACACTCCCCCTCAAGTTGGTGCATAGATATCACACATGCCCAACTTGTCCAAAAACCAAGTATTTTTGCTTGACACTCCATGTGTGAGAATATCGCAAGTTGTTCTTGATCGAACCGGTGGCAGCTCAATAATGTTGTTGTCCAACTTCTCTTTGATGAAGAACCTTGTCAACCTCAACATGTTTAGTACGATCGTGTCGAACAGGATTATGAGCAATATCACGCGACTTTGTTATCACAATAAAGAATAATAGGATCCTTGAGAGGAGCCCCCAAATCCTTAAGGAGAAGCCTTAACCACAAGGTTTCACAAATGCCATCTGCCATACCTCTGAATTCAGCCTCTGCACTTGATCGTGTAACAATATTTTGTTTCTTACTTCTCCAAGTAACTAAGTTACCTCCCACAAAGGTAAAGTAGCCTGCAGTAGAACGTCTGCCATCGATTTCTCCTGCATAATCAGAATCTGTATATGCCACAACCTTTCTATGATCTTCATTTTTAGAGAATAAAATTCCTTTTCCAGGAGCAGACTTCAAATACCTCAAAATACGTAAAACTGCATTCATGTGTTGTTCACCTGGATTGTGCATGAATTGGCTAACAACACTGAGTGCATAAGCAAGATCGTCCTTGTGTGAGATAGATACATCAATCTCCCCACAAGTCTTTGATATCTTCTTTTATCGTAGGAACTTGATCGGGTTCAATACACAAACATTTACCTTTTCTTTAAAGGTGTATGGACGGGTTGACATGCCGACATGCCCACTTCTTTTAGCAGATCAAGAACATATTTCCTCTGTGATAAGAAAATTCCTTCACCGGATCGAGAAACTTCAATCCCAAGGAAGTATTTCAATGAACCAAGATCTTTCATTTGAAATTCCTTTGATAAGTATCTTTGCAAAGATTTCCTTTCCTCTCGGATCATTTCCTATTACCACCATATCATCTACATATATGATAAGAGCAAGTAATTTTATCCTTCCTTTTCTTTATGAACAAAGTATGATCGAATTACTCGACGATATCCAAAGTTTCTCATAGATTTGGTGAATCTTCCAAACCAGGCCCTGGGAGATTGTTTTAGTCCATATAATGACTTGTTTAGCTTACATACCTTCTTACCATGAGATCCCGGAACTGGAAATACTGTGGGAGCTCCATGTAAACTTCTTGATTAATTCACCATGCAAGAAGGCATTCTTTACATCAAACTGCTGCAAAGGCCAATCCAAGTTTGCAAGAAGCGATAACAAGACTCGTACAAAGTGTTGATTTTCGCCATTTGGAGCAAAAGTTTCCGTAAAGTCGATACCGTAAGTTTGGCTGTAACCTTTAGCAACTAATCTTGCTTTATAACGTTCAATCTCACCATTTGCCTTGTATTTAATGGTGAAAATCCAACGACACCCCACAATTTTTCTTCCTTTTGGACAATCAACATAATCCCAAGTATCATTCTGAAACAGGGACCTCAATTCTTCTTCTATGGCTGCTCTCCATTTTGGATCAGCTAATGCTTCCTGCACATTGTTAGGAATAAAAACAGTAGATAGTTGATTCACGAATGCCTTATTAGCTTTAGACAAACGATGGTGAGAGACATAATGACTCATAGGGTACTTAACCTTACTAGAGATTTCAGGTTCATATCTAGGTTTAGGAATACCTCTATTTATACGTTGTGGAAGTTGTTTCCTTGATTCTTCAAGAACATCCGTAGCAGACGATTGGTTTGGTGTTTCATCTTCTTGAGGTAACGTAGACTCTGGAATCTCTTCTATCATAACCTCATCTTGAATCTCGACAGCACGATCCAATACTGTACTTTCTGTTTCTTCTCTTGAAGAACCTTCATCAAAATTTTCTTGAGGTATATCATCAGAATTGACAATAACAGAGACATCGATTTCCGATATATCTTCATCATAGTTAAGAGTCTGAATTTCCTTATGGTACTCCCCCTGAAGTTCAGACTCACATGAAAAATACATAGTATCTTCATGAAATACAACATCCATAGTAACAAACATTCTTTTGGTTGGAGGATGATAGCAACGATATCCCTTTTTAGTTGTTGCATATCCCACAAATACACACTTCAGAGCTCTAGGAGCCAACTTATCACGTTGATTCTTGTGCAGATGAACATAAGCTACACAACCAAACACATGAGGCGGAAGATTAGGAACAGTTGGAGACACAACTGCTTCACCAAGAGCTTGATGGGGTGTTTGAAACACAATGGTACTTTGGATGGCACTCGATTTATAAGATATCTTCGCGAAGTAAGTGCCTCTCCCCAATACATCAATGGCATATGTGCTTCTATTAATGAAGCACGGACCACTTCCAATAAGTGACGATTCTTTCTCTCTCGCTACTCCATTCTCGCCGAGGCGTATTAGAGCAAGTAGTTTGATGAATAACTTCGTGTCCCTCTAAATAATGTTGAAGGTCGAATCCATATATTCACCACCGTTATCACTATGAAGAACTTGAATCTGTTTGTTGTACCGAGTGCTAATCATCTTATGGAACTTTTGAAACAAGTTGGTAACTTCACTTTTGCTTTTCATGAGACACACCCACGTCATTCTAGTGCAATCATCAATAAAAGTAACAAACCATTTTGAACCACCGAGAGTAGTAGTTTTAGATGGCCCCCAAACATCGAGTGTATGATCATAAAAGGAACTGGACTCTTATTGAATGATAATGGAAAAGAAGCACGATGGCTTTTTGCAAGTTCACATACTTCACAATGAAAACTAGAAATATCAAGTTTTGTAAACAAACTAGGAAATAATTTTTTAAATAACCAAACGACGCATGTCCCAATCGTCGATGCCATAACAAAATTTGAGATTTTTGTCTCTCCCCCTCAGAACCATCAGCAAGAAGATCTTGACGCAGTTTATCCGAACTACTTGACACCAAATCCAGATAATATAGCTTCCCACACTTAACACCATAACCAATCGTTTGCTTCGTTGTGATGTCCTTAAAAACACAACAGTCAGGCCAAAATATTACCACACAATGTAAAGTATTAGTTATTTGGGAAACCGACAGAGATTACGGTCTAATGTAGGAACTACTAAGACAGAATCTAAGTCTAAACTTTCGGTGAGAGATATTGACCCTTCACCAAAGAATTTGAGCTTTGTGAGCCATTTGCGATGAGAGACTGTTTTTTGTAAGGATGGTTTAAGGGAAGAGACTTGTTTAGAATCGCATGTCATATGGTCCGTAGCACCAGTAATCAACTATCCATGAATTATTCAAACAAGTGAAGAAACATTTAAAAACTTACTATCGTTATTGTCCTTGCTACCAAGAGATATTACCATGGAATCCTTTCCTTTCTTTGTTGAAGCCATTGAGTACCGAATTCTTCTTTGTCTCCTTCTTCCTCTCCATATGTTGATCCCACCAACTGGATATCCAACCAACTCGAAACACATGTCGGTTGTATGTCCAGATTGATTACAATGTGTACACTTAAGTGATGACTTGTCCACCTCGGTCTTTGAGTATCTATGAAAAGACCCTTTTGATTGTACCAGGTTTTGAGTTGCCATAGCAAAGAGGTTCAACTTCTTCCGATTCTTTTGTCATCGTTGTACGTCGAATGTAGTCACGACGAACAAGTGAATAACATGATTCCAATTCAGAATAGGATCCTTTCTCAAGATTTCACCACGGATCCGCTCAAAACTTTCATCTAATCCAAAGAAGGAATATATGCACCCTTAGGCGCCGTATTGATTTTCGATAGGCTTCAACATCATTAGGATTCTCCATAACCACCTTGTCACGATGATCCAACTCTCCAAAGATTTCAGTTAGTTCTCCATAATAAGTTGAGAGAGCTCGCCATTTTGATTTGCCGAAACGCTCGTCGGTTTAGAGTAAACACCGCATCTCATCATCTCCATCATAAAAGGCTTTAGATAATGCATCCCAGATCTCTCTAGCGGTAGGTAACCGAATATATCTCTTCATGATTTCGGGTGACATAGACATCAACAACCATCTCTTGACCTTTTGATTATCCGTGTGCCACTTTTCATATTTTGGATCTTCCTCAGTAGGTTTTCTTGTTCTTCCCATAATAAAAGAAGTTTTTCTTTTTCAGCAATATGCATCTCCATGATTTGTGACCACAAGTCATAGTTTGTTTCATCAAGAACAATCCCAGGCTTGAATGATGCACCTTCAGATTGAACGATAATAGGAGTGCATTTGTTTTCCATCTCGCCCTTTTTGTTTAGATTTATTTTGGTATAATTCTCGAATCACTACCCATGATTCAAGAACCCTAGCTCATAGATACCATCTTCACAAATATGAGATTGAGAAGAAGATAATTCTTTATTATGATAATCATATTAATTAAGTTACATGACTCATGAATATATAGAGCTAAAACATATATTGTGATAAAGCAAAGATCCTATATACTAGGAAACAATATTTATCCTTAAATAAGGATATATGTTAACAGGGACATCATGCTCAGGTGTATACTGTTGGCTCTGAATCTGGGTGGAGAAGGAAAGAAAATATCCCATACGAATTCCATATGCCAGGCATCTTTGCTAATGGAGCAATTCACTGGATGTGCAACACAGCTGAAAACGGCGGCGGCCAACAATATAAGATTTTCGCATTTGATCTGGCGGATGAGGAATTTAAGAACGTCCCAACACCAACTTTATGTAATCCTTACCCTTGGCTAAACGGTCGTGCTGAACTCATGTTGTTGGGTGGTAACTTGTGCCTTATTCACCACATGCGCACTCATAAAATTGTAGATATATGGGCATTTAGAAAAAACACAGTAAGTTTATCGTCGTCTACAGCAAAATGCGGAGATTACTACGACAACAGTTGGAGTTGGACTGTAGAGTTCAGAATCCCAGAGATGATATCAAGGCCATTCGCAATTACAGAAAACAATGAAGTTCTAACATGGCAACGTCACCAACAACTATACTGCTATAATGCTGATACATCAACTATAACCAAGTCTTGGGATGGCGATCATATAGGTACTTCATGCCTTCAAGCTATTCCTCACATCAACACCCTTGTTTCTTTAAAAGAATTAGGAGAATGCTCTGTTAATTGTGGTGATGAGAGCGTAATATATTGTGGTGATGAGAGCGTAAAATATTGCAGGGTTTAAGACAACATTGAGGCTGCAAAGTTAGCTTGTTTTGTTCAAGAACAAATATTTTCTAATAACATTGAATTTCTTATTTCTTTCTTCAAATGTGCTTATTTCTTTACGTTAATGTTTTTAGTCGAATATCCATTTACCTGGGCGGAACCAATGAATGAAATCTAGTGGTTTGAAGAAGGTTACGAATTCTTGTTGTTTCATTGTGTTTGCTTGTATGTTTCAGTATTGGATTTTGGCAATGTAATGTAGAATCTTTAACCTTATCCTCTTTTATGAAGATTTGAACAAGGCTTTTTCTGTTTCTGATCTTGGCGAGCTCTCATATTTTTTGGGTATTGACATAATCGACCAGATATTTCTTTCGCTGTTAATTGTGTCTGTCAGTTTATGCATGATCCAAGAGATAATCATTGGGATGCTGTGAAACGCATTCTTCGCTATCTTGAGCGAACATTTGATTATGGTTTATTTATGAGAGCTGATCAAAATCTCAAGTTAAGTGCTTTTACAGAGTTCGATTGGGCGGGTTGCCAACACTTCCGCTTACCGCTTCCTCTCGCATGTCCCAACACTTCCACTGCTAGCTGTCGAATCCGGCCAGCAGTTTCTTTCCACATCTGGTCAGGTTCACCGTCCTCGCAGAGCAAATCTTCTGAGAGTGCTTTTTCTTTGAAGGTTCGCGCTGCATCTTCCTTAAGGTTCCACCACTTAGTCCTTGGTGGGTTAGCAGTTCTCTTCCGCTGGAAGCGGGTCTTGATATAGAAGTCCGCAACTAAGAGTTTATGTTGGGAAACAACGTCGTCGCCTTTCATTAAAACCTTGCAATCAAAGCATTTCGGCCTATCATCCTTCCTAGCTAGGATAAATTCGATTTGAGTCTCGTGCAGACGGCTTTTATAAGTGATCAAATGCGAATTTCTCTTCGGGAAGATAGTGTTTGCGATGAAGAGATCGTATGCCCCTGCAAAATCCAGGAAATCCTCCCCCCTTGGTTCAAGGTGCCGAACCCAAATCCACCATGGACCCTTTCGAATCCCCTACCGCTTGTGCAACGTGTCCATTGAAGTCTCCTCCAATGTACAGCTTTTCGTTTAGTGGGACGCCATTTACCATACCGTCTAGTGACTCCAAGAAGCTCTTCTTTTTATCATTATCAGTACGTTCATGGGGCGCATATGCACTGATAATGTTGATTGCCACTTTGCCTAAAAAGAGTCTCACGAGGATGACCTTGTCTCCTTTTCGTCATAGTTCGACAACTTTCTCCGCCAAGTCTTTATGAATTTGGATTCCTACCCCGTTTTTCTTTCAAGTTTCGCCCGAGAAGTAAAGTCTGGAGCGGGTGCCTTCTACTTCTCGAACTTTCGCTCTCGGACACTTGGTTTCCTACAGGCACAAGATATCCATGCGCCGCTTACGTGCCACAGCGTCTAGCTCGGTCAGCTTCCCAAAAAGCGATCCCACGTTCCAGCTACTGAAGTGAATCCTAGTTGAATTGACTAGCGTCCTTGCCCCTCGCACCCGTCGCAGTGCATGCGAGGAACCTGTACTATTCCTATTACACACCATGTCCGGGCGCCGACATGATGTAGCCCTTGATGACTCTGGAGGTACGCGCGCACGGTTTATCAGTAGTTTGTAAATTCATAGAGGTGTTTGACAGTATCCCATTGGTCTCGTTGGTAGCAACAACCCGCTCCATTAGACCTGGCTAGGGTACAGGCTGTGCGGGGAGAACACACAAGCGGAGCTTCTTAGCGCTTTTAGCACCGAAATCGGAGTCTGCTTTCCAAGCCATAGAAATGACAAGTCTCCCCTCTTATCACCTCGCTGGGTTCTCCGTAACCCGGTTTAGGGAAGGTGTTAGTCAGTTCCCTAGCGGGTTCTAAGGTCTGTCCTTTAGTCCCAGTCTGGTTTGAGGAGCACACACACAAACGGGGTGACAAAGAACTGATATCGGAATTCTCTTACCTGACGTATCCATGATCATCTCCCATCCTACCATATAACCGGATACGCTGAACACGACTTAGAAAAGGTGTTAGTCATTTTCCTAGTGAGTTCCGACCCCTACCAGAGTTGCATACTTGTTTGTAAGGGATGGCTGAACATGTTCCCATGTTGAGGGTTTAGCCATCTAGAAAGTGCGACCCTGGTGAATGTAGGTATCTGCCTGAATAACCGAAGGGGGTTTTGGCTAGATGCGTCACGACAGTTATCGGAGAGTTTTACCCTGACTACTTACAAGCCAAAGCATGTCTGCCCAGGAGGGCATAGTGTCAGATGCTACTTCACGAAGATTGGGCACTCGAGGGGTTTTACCATGACGCAAACTTTGGGCTTAAATGCTTCAAGAGATGCTACTTCACGAAGATTGGGCACTCGAGGGGGTTTACCCTAACGCAAACTTCGGGCTTAAATGCGTCAAGAGGTGCTACTTCACGAAGATTGGGCACTCGAGGGGGTTTACCCTAACGCAAACTTCTTAAATACGTCAAGAGATGCTACTTCACGAAGATTGGGCACTCGAGGGGGTTTACCCTAACGCAAATTTTTTAAATGCGTCAAGAGATGCTATTTCACGAAGATTGGCACTCGAGGGGGTTGACCCTAATGCAAATTCGAGTAGACACCTGGCTCCATCAGGTGCTGATTCTAAATGGCCCTAACACTCAACAGGTTTGTTCGGATCGGAGGTGAATCTGGCTTATCGTTTGTTGCATGATGCACAGAGCCAAAAAGTGCCAACACGTATTGTCCACCAGACAACGTCTGTCTATAGTAGAACTAGCGACTCGAGCCAATGAAGGGGGAGAAGCAGCAACACTAGAGCGCAGGGACACGCTGAGCGTGCAACCATCATCAAAAAAATTTAACTTCGAACACTTGTCGGACTCGACCATTTTTTTTTTTTTTTTTTTTAGCAAATTTTGAGCTTCTCCCTCACTTCCATAAATCATCACCAGGAACAAAAGATTTCCAAATATTGCCACCATCAGAAAACAAGCCCTAGAACAAAAGTTTCCTAAAACTGGCACCTTCCAAATATAAACTAAACCAGTTTCCTAAAAGTGGCACCTTCCATATATTGTCCAGTTTCCTAAAACTGGCACCTTCCATGTACTAACCAATCTTCACCAGCCTTCAATCAACATCCTCCATCTCTATCTGTTCGCACTTTGCAGCATCATCTTCATCCTTCATCACATCTTAATAATGGCAGCATCACCTCGGAAATCAGAGCAGCCATCAATTCTTCTCTAATTCCTCGTGGTTTCAAACTCCACAGACGCATGATGAATACCCATCACAACGAACCACAAACCTCATTCATCCAACTGTTATTATTATTTTTATCTCGAACCAATGTTCCTTCCTTCGGTTTGACACTTAAGCACAACGAACTGTACCACCCTAGGTTTAGCCGGCAGCACAATTTTTTTTTTTTTACTCATGAGCTGATGAGCACTTTGCACAATTACTTTTTTTTAACCCGTTACCCATACCTTGGAAAACCTTAACGAAAAATCTATGGAACTTCTCTAACTTTCTCTCCCTCTCTTCTCTCTTCCTCTCACCTTGCTCTGATACCAAATGTAGGATCGAGCAAGAGAGAGGAGAGCACAACGCGGAAGCAAATAAACGACTACATTGATAATTAAATTCGGTGTACAATTTTTATGGCTCAATAGCCTACTTATAGTCTCACAAACTTGATAATCACTTAAAGCAAACTTTCCTAATAAAAACAAACTCTAAATAAAGCACACTTCTAGAAACTCTAAATAAAGCACTCTAAATAAAGCACACTTCTAAATAAAGCACACTTCTAGGGTGGTGCAGTTCGTTGTGCTTAAGTGTCAAACCGAAGGAAGGAACATTGGTTCGAGATAAAAAAAATAATAACAGTTGGATGAATGAGGTTTGTGGTTCGTTGTGATAGGTATTCATCGTGCGTCTGTGGAGTTTGAAACCACGAGGAATTAGAGAAGAATTGATGGCTGTTGTGATTTCCAAGGTGATGCTGCCATTATTAAGATGTGATGAAGGATGAAGATGATGCTGCAAAGCGCGAACAGATAGAAATTTGACACGCCGTACCAAATCACCATATCTTGGTTTAACTTCCAATAGTTCGTGATAAACTAAATTTAAGTGGTGCAATATTCAGAGTACATAAGAATGCAAGATACGCCCACCTACTTCATCGAATGTTGTTTATTAGTTAATTGCAAAGCAGTAGCCAATTTGTACAATTCAGTGATTATAAGCAATCTCCTAAAATCCAACGGCATGCACTACATAGATGGAATGCTTATAACTAATAAAGAGAGTTGGTATACGTCAATATGTTTGGCTATCTTTAAAATTGAAAGAAACGAAGTTCACGGTTAATTGAAAGAAACGGGAACCGAAATTTTTGAACTGCAACTCACTCTCTTCCTCCGGTCTGTATCAAAATGCATCGGTAAATAATATCAATCCTCCAAATAGCTTTGTACACAGTCCAATGGTTGCTTCCCGTATCTCTGCAGTCACACACCACTAATCATCCGGCTTAAACATAAAGGACCTTCAAAATGTAGCACAAACAGAAAGATTTCTGTAAGAATCATTGAAAAAACTAAGCTTGTAAGTGTAAGTGATACAAAATTGCACAAACAGGAGTAAATAAGATCCGTAACGATGTATTCTCCCATGGATTAAAGGGTGACGTGGGAAACTAAATTCCAAAAAAATATTTTTTATTCGGCTTATTTTAAATCCACCCAATGTTGACCTAAAGTCAAATAATCTAGACCTAAGTCAGCTCTCCCTTTAGTAAAAGTGACTTTCCTTATCAATTATCTAAATTAACTCATAATTTTTTTTTGCTTCTAGAAGTCGAAAATAACTTCTTTAAATGGTATCTATTCCAAACAGGCTATTAAAGTTCGGTTAAATTTGGAAGTCGATCACAACTGTATACACATAGATTTGGAGGAAGGACTCGAAAATGCTATATGAACAGCTTTATAACAGCTGATTGACCGCAAACTATGATGTGGCCATCTAACGTGTACATACACGTCAGAGAATCACTGCTTTTTCGTCTTGGCCTCTTCTTATTTACGGCAACCAGCAACTACATGAAGTATCCATTATATTGCAGGGTTCTTTTATACTTGATGATTGGAGTATCAATTCTTAAACCTTAATCATGACTCCACCATCTATAAAGCCCAAAACGATCAAAATTTCAAATTTGAAAAGCTACTATAGTTTTGAAATCAACTGGTTTAATTGGTCTAATGAGATGAAGTTACATAAAGAGGCACTTAGCATTATGATCTGCAGAAAAATTCAAAAGTTTTCCATATACAGACTGTTTGGTTTTTACCCAAACTTAACTTGATCACACGCTTTTGCCCGCATAAATTGATTGGTTTAATCGTAAATTAATTTTAAATTGATAAATCTCAATATGCCCCAAATGTTGTTTCAAACAACCATCTAGTTTCAAGTTCTCAAGATCAAACATACTGTTTTTGACTACCTTAATCTGGTTGAGCATATTCCTTAATCTGGATGAGCGATCATGATATGATTGGAGTATTTTTTATTTATTTTTTTAAATTAAGGTGTAGTATAAAAAATTCCGTAATGTGCATGACCGATCATGAAGAACCCCATGATCAAATCTTGACAAGATTCCTAGAAAACTCTGCATAGTCCGGATTTTCCGATAAGAATAAGTTTTTTTTTTGTTTGGTTTTCGGCAGACGACGTGGATAGAAAAGAAAAATAACTACCTGCCACGTAGTTTGCCAGGTCAACTTTGCTGTCATTCAGCTGTTACGGGGCTGTTCAAGTAGCAGAATCGGAAAGACTCCCAATGTTTTTTTCTTTTTTTTCTTTTTGCGTAGTCCAACTTTCCTTGGTAAGTTTGGTTTCCCTTTTATATAAATACAAGTTTTCTCTTTTGCTGTTCTTCTCAAAGTTGAAACCAAACCAAAAAAAAAACTAAATACTTTAACTGAACCAAAATCATTGTCATGGAAAACCTTCCCAAAGATATCATAGAAGACATATTTTCTCGCTTACCCGTTGAACCCACATTATTACGATGCAAGCGCGTCTGCACAACTTGGAGAGATCTCCTCAGAAATTATAAAACTGGTGTGCTGTTCGCATACGATTCAGAAGGAAAAATACAACTGTTCTACAGAGATCAGGATGAAGTAACTTTTGAGGCTTACTACTCCAACAAAACGCTTACGAAGTTTGAGCATGTAAAACTAAAATACCGTTATTATGATGACAATTACATGTATGGTTCATGCAACGGTTTGGTTTGTCTTCGCTCTGGTATTTGTAATCCCGTAACAGGAGAATTCCTTAGTTTTTCAGACACAAAACCAATATTTAGTTTGTCGCAAGAAATTGGATTTGGATACCTTCCTTCCACCAATGAGTATAAAGTTGTCAGTATCCTCGGAATGCCGCAGGGACGTGTTCAGGTATATACTCTTGGCTCTCAATCTGGATCGAGAATGAAAGAAGATATCGTTTACGATTTCTATACGCCAGGCATCTTTGCTAATGGAGCAATTCATTGGATGTGCAACACAGCTGAAAACGGCCGCAGCCAACAATATAAGATTTACGCATTTGATCTGGCGGATGAGAAATTCAAGGACGTCCCAACACCAACTTTATATAATCCTTATCCTTGGCTAAACGGCGATGCTGAACTCATGTTGTTGGGGGGTAACTTGTGCCTTATTCACCACATGCACACTCATAAAATGCTAGATATATGGGCATTTAGAAGAAACACAGTAAGTATATCGTCGTCTACAGCAAAATGCCGAGATTACTACGACGGCAATTGGAGTTGGACTGTAGAGTTCAGAATCCCAGAGATGATATCAAGGCCATTCGCAATTACAGAAAACAATGAAGTTCTAACATGGCGACATCACCAACAACTATACTGCTATAATGCTGATACATCAACTATAACTAAGTCTTGGAATGGCGATCATATAGGTACTTCATGCCTTCAAGCTATTCCTCACATCAACACCCTTGTTTCTTTAAAAGATTTAGGAGAATGCTCTGTTAACTGTGGTGATGAGAGCGTAAAAGATTGCAGGATTTAAGATAAGATTGAGGCTGCAAAGTTAGCTTGTTTTGTTCAAGAACAAATATTTTCTTAATTATCTAATAACATTGAAATTCTTATTTCTTTCTTCAAATGTGTTTATTTCTTTACGTTAATCTTTTTAGTCGAATATCCATTTACCTGGGCGGAACCAATGAATGAAATCCAGTGGTTTGAAGAAGGTTACGAATTCTTGTTGTTTCATTGTGTTTGCTTGTATGTTTCAGTATTGGATTTTGGCATTGTTCCATAACCAACTGGGATGTTCACATTACCATAGGGGATAGACCACATAATAAATCGTAATGTAGAATCTTTAACGTTATCGTCCTTTCAACAACGGCCTAAGCTACGATAATTCTTGGACAAATTTAGCAAGCCAGTTAGCTCCCAAATCACATTGGGACAGCATTACTTATGTGTTAGTTTATGTTGACGACATAATTGTTACTAGTTCTTAATCCTCTTTTGTTAATCAATTGATTGAAGATTTCAACAAGGAAAAGATTTTGAACTCGCAGCGCGAGTTCAAAATTGAATTCGCGGCACCAGAACCGTAAGATATGCTAGATATGACATCATCAAACTGTAAACTTAACTACAGTTATGTAGCCGGATTTCTAAACATACGCGTACCTTTTCCAGGATATTTCACATATACCTTTTCCAAATACCGGGTTTTCATATTCTTCCTCTATTTTTGGCGCCAACAAGTTCATTCTCCTAAGAAGATCACCAGTATTACTGGTATTACGAGGTGGTGAATCACCGAAATAAGGAAAAGAAACACAACCAAAGATTTCATCTTCGTATTCTTTATTAATCTCCAACGATCAAAGACTTTGGAGTTGATGAAGTAAAATTCCAACCTAAATACCTACCTACGTAATTCGATACTTACTGTGTGTGGCTAACCACTTTTCTTAGTTAACTTCTTAGCATTGGCTAGTATTTTGAAGGTACAGAGAGTGGGATGGAGTTGATGATCATTTTGTATTAGACTTGACTATGTCATGTATTATCAAGTTATTGCTAGATGAATTAATAACACCTGGTGATAGTGTAATTGTAGCAATACCAAAACATAATCCCAAGAAACTTAAAATGTATTCACGGTCTGTATCGTTCTCCAACTGAAAGAGTCACCCATAAATAGGATACTAAAATTTAAAATTAAACTCAGTTTGCTAAATTCTATACTCTGCAACTTGCCCAATAGATAGACTTGAATGTCCGTTCCACGTAAACACTCACCTGCAGTGAGTATAAGCTTTTGTTAGCTCTAGCTACTAGAGAGTTGTAAGGTTCAAGTTAGTAAAACTAGAAACTTCTTAAATTTGTTACTAACCAAATAATCTGTGAGGTGAAACATGAATTTCGCACGCAGACTAGCATCCGGGATAACGTTGTTGCGACAAAACTGCTAAAAAGCTCTGCACCAACACAACATCAGGCTTTCAGCATCAGGCACCGATACAATAAGAAAAGGAATGAAAAGCGACAAGAACAATTATTTTTAAGTACAGGTACCAAAGAGGATTGCAAGTTCAGAAATATATATGGTTTGTATTGAAACTTAGCTTTCCTAGTGAATTCACTTCTCAATTGCAGTCATGTCCGCCAATGGAATGAAATGACGTTCTTAGGGATATAATGATACGAGGGGAGAAGGAATAAAATGGATACTTGAGTGGTGCAGTTGATAGAATTGGTAATGATTGTTTGCTACCAAAATTACTAGATCAAAGTTGTCTGCAACTTCAAATTCTTATTTTGGATACATAGAATGGAATGTTGAGTTTTCCAAAAGAATAAGATTAGGTTTTCCAAAAGAATAAGATATATCAAAGATCCCATCTTGGCGCCAAAAATAAGGATTGCCAGCCAAATTCTGGTATAAAATATATGGAATATATTGGAAAATATGTGAAATATCCTGGAAAAGGTACGCGTATGTTTTGAAATCCGGCTACATAACCGTAGTTAAGTTTCCAGTTTGATGATGTCATATCTAGCATATCTTACGGTTACGGTGTCGCGAATTAATTTTGAACTGCGCGCGAGTTCAAAATCTTTTCCTTTGAACAAGGCTTTTTCTGTTTCTGATCTTGGCGAGCTCTCATATTTTTTGGGTATTAAAGCTCAACGTTTTGACATACTCGACCAGATATTTCTTTCGCTGTTAATTGTATCTGTCAGTTTATGCATGATCCAAGAGATAATCATTGGGATGTTGTGAAACGCATTCTTCGCTATCTTAAGCGAACATTTGATTATAGTTTATTTATGAGAGCTGATAAAAATCTCAAGTTAAGTGCTTTTACAGAGTTCGATTGGGCGGGTTGCCCCGATAATCGACCATCTACAAGTGGTTATTGTATATTCATGGGTTCTAACTTAATATCTTGGAGTGCTCATAAACAACCTACAATATCTTGGTCTGGTACGGAAGCCAGGTATCGTGCCCTTGCTACTGCTACGGACCTGATTTGGGTCCAAGCACATCGAAATTGATTATCATTTTGTCCAAGAACGTGTCACTCGTCGTCAACTAGATGTTCGTTTTATCAAGACCAAAGACCAGTTGGCTGATATTTTTACCAAGAGTCTTGGTTCGTACATATAGTGCGAGTTGAGGAACAAGTTAATCGTCCAATCTCGGCCGCTTAACTTGAGGGGGAGTATCAAGTAACATCCGTGTTACGGAAACATTGGGTCTTGCAAGTCAAGTAAACTGTTACATATATATGGAGTACGTAGATTGTTGGCCGGTTGTCAATCCGTCAAATATAATTTCACTTTCTCAATCAACTAAATATAAATATAGTAAGCGATAAGAAAGAGTTCGTATCCACAGAGAGGCTTTCGTTGTTATAAAATTTCAGTTTCTAGAGTAACCCAGGGTATGTTTGTTGTATTTAAGCAAATAAAAGTAATTAAAAGCAAAGTAAGTAATTCGAATTATCAATAAGGGGAAGATATTGGTCACGGGATAGTATCATTCACAAACATGTATTTTCATCAATGATTAGAATTGGTATTTAATCTCGTATTTATTAAAAGTCCTAGGATACCTTGATGGCAAGTATAACCCGTTAATTCCCTGTTTTCATCACAACCACATTAAAAGATGCATATGTGAATTCTTCGTAGAAAGCAACCTAAAGTGTAAAAGCACAATTAAGTTTAACTCCCTAAAAGCATTAAGATTTATGGAATAAGACTCATCAATGCAAACGAATGTGTAAAAGCACTAAACGTTTTAACAAAAGTTATGATTCACTTGTGACTAGTAGGATATATCACTACAAGCACTAACCACAATTATGCTACTTAGAATCGGGGATAAACAACTTTTCGTATTGAAAACCCTAATATAGCTCTAGAGATGAACACAAATTGCATTGATTCTCGGGACTCAACCTTACAAGTTTTCAAATCTTATAACACTATTAATTGTGAATCACAAACAATAATTACCGAGACAAAACTAATTCATTGAATCAAAAGCATGTTGAGAAATCAACTTTTATCCCATAACCAATAAGATGTTTAGCTACTCATAGCTATGGAGTTCATCATAATCAATATTCAAGAATAAAATAATGAAGAAGAAGAACAAAACCAAACCCTAGAAGCGTAAACAAAACGGCTCTCCAAAATTCCAAGAAAAAGATAAGATATATTATAAATTGTAGAAGACCTTCCCTTTATAGTTTTTCTCCAACTTCTAAAATTAGGTCTAGTCTTCAAAGTCCATTAGATGAAAATCCACCAAGCCCAAAAGAGGGAGAAACCCATGTAGAAAATATGACCCAAAAATCGTCGTCGGAAAACCGGTATTGTTGCCGGAAAACGGCCGGAAAAGTCGCGGAAATCGGTTCAGTGGCACAAGCAAAGTCCATGGGTCACCGGTCAACGGGTTGGATCGGGTCAACGAGTCAGCTCGGCGGGTCAACTCGGTCAAGCACCGAGTCAGGGAGAGTCAGCCGGATAAGACGAGTCAGGTCTAAGTTAGGGAGAGTCAGATTCAGCTGACTGAGTTAACTTGGCCAGGCCAGGCCCTTGCACATATAGGCTGAACTCTGATGCACCATGATAACGCACTATGGCTTCAATTTCGCTCCTCATGCCTGCCATTTCACCAACTCCCATCACCTGCAGCTCACTGCTCATAAGGCCATCACAGTAGCATAACTCTTGATTTGTGAACCAAAGAAAAGATAACCCTTGCCCGAGCTCACAAAGAACAACATCTTATAGCTTCCCTCGCATCAAAGAAGACATCATAATTTTCTTGCTCAGCTGCAACTTCAGATCCACCATCACACCCAGACTCTGCCAATTCAGACTTGCAACTCATAACATCCCCATTTCTGACAGCACACAGCTCAACCTCTCAGCTGAGTAGCATCAACTACCAAATCCAGCTGATTCTCAGTTGCATCGCAGCCATCCCCAGCTCTGTGCCCCTGCCACTGCAACACCACCAGCACCAATTCATTTGAGCTGTAACAAGCTACAACAAGGCCACCACAGAGCCTAACCTCCATCCCATTCATCCTCAATACTTCGGATGCTCCATAACATTCAAGATCACCACCTTCTCTTCCACGTGAACTACCCCTTAAGGTTGCTTTGCACCAAACAGATCCTTCATTCTCAGCTCTGCATGTAGCTCCAAAAACCCACCATTCTTCTTTTATCAGAACCACCAACACTTCCATCTACTCTGGCAATTTCGGCTCCACCCATTGTGACCATGGCAGCAATATCACAACCCATTTCTTTAGCAGCTCAAATACCCTTTCAGATCCCCTTTCGATTTTTATTCCTAGCTTTATGTGAAGACAACAATGACTATAATTTCCTCAACTTGTGTTCTTGACCAACACAGACCAAATCGCTCTCAATTCCATTTGAAATCTTCATCGAGACTGACCAGCTCAACCATGGCATAAGCTCAAACATCCACCAGCAATCTAATTTCATGACCTAATTTTCAACAGCTTCTCATCCAATAATTCCACCAGCAGACAACAACAAACCCTAGTCTGTTCTTCCATCTCCCAGCCTCTGAAATCAGATCAACCAATTCAGAACCCTAATTTCGTCAACTAAAGCTTTAATCAATTCCTCGCTTCTTCAATCAACAAAGAACATCACAGATTCGCTAACTCGACTCACCCTTCATCCGATTCCTCCCAAACTCAATCATCCGAACTCGCAGATCCATCATCTTCTTAACCCTCATCTCAATTGCTACCCTCCCGATTCATCAACACAAATCTCCATTGATACCCTTCGATTCATCAACACAAACCCCATTTCATTTCAGCATCATCCCTCTCTCTCGATTTAGTAACAAGAAATGAAACTGTCTTTTCAATTTCGGTTCAGTGTGAAAAATAATGAGAAGAAATAAATTCTCTCGGATTTTCGGTTTGTTGTAAGAAGTGTGAGTGGATATAACCACTGTAAAGCGGATATGGGTACCCACTGGTAGCCCCTTAACATTTGTCGGTTGTCATTTAATACCTCTCCAAAAGAAAGTTGTCCCTTAACCTTGGGTCAGCTCCATATATCACTTGCCTGTGAGATGACAATTTCGCCCTTTGGCTCAATTTGGATAATTTCTTCTTCTTTTCCCCCATGCGACTCCAGCGTACCTGATAACTCAAAAGCAACCATAAAATACATAATTCACACGAAAAATAGCAAAGAAAGCATAAACTCTATATAGTAAATACGGTGTATTCTACACCTCATCGATTCCCCACACTTAGACTTTGCTAGTCCTCGAGCAAATCAAACCAAAACAATAAAACACAACAACTCCGTGTCGTCGAGGCTACGGTCACTTTTAGCATAAATAACAAGCCTTTAAACCCCTAGGTGTCCCTAGTGACGAGTTATAGTCTCGTGAGGGTTTACTAGAGATATACCCACAAAACCTATATTTCCAACTTACTAGTTCTCCGTAATGATAGTATCCAACGCGTTAAGAAGACATGGAGATTGCACACTAGTCATAAGAAGTTAGACACATAAATGAACACAATCATTCTTAAAAGTTGAGAGAGAGATAACCATCCCTTCGACTAAAATTGGGTTCGAAGTGATCGAAAGTCTCGACTCGCCTCACAAGAAAGGGTTTTATGATATTGCACTCAATAATGCTTGACTCTTTTATGGGTCACACATGTGTCCAGGATGGAATGAAGAGATAATCCTGCGACACGTTGAATGGTATGAAGGTAAAAACCCTCCGAAATATGTTGAAAACCCACATCTTTTATATATTTTTGAAAACCCATTTTTCTGACGATCTCTTCGAAAGGAAATCAACCATTTAACGAAGGTGGGAATATGCTTACTTACTGTGTATCCGTTCGGCGTGCAGCTAGCACCACTCTCACAGCATCCATAGAAACGTCTTCGGTCTTTTATCGGTGTCTTCATCTTTGTCTTCGGTCTTCAACTCTTGATGATAACTCTTGAACTTCGTAGAATCTTGACAATATGATTCTTTCCTCAAATTCCTTGTCGCTTGAAACTTCATTATAGATATTCCTTCTTTCCATAAGCTTTATTGAAAGAATACAAAAATAAAAACAACTATACAAACCCAAAATAATATTTTTTTTTTTTTTTTATTTCTTGTTTTTTTTTTTATTTTCTTTTTTTTTTTTTTTTTTAAATTTTCTTTTTTTTTTTTTTTTTTTTTTTTTTTTTTTGAATAAGAAATAAAACAAATACAAAATAAAAACTATTAACAAACCTAAACATTTTTTTTCTTGTCTCTTTTTCTTTTCTTTTTTTTTTTTTTTTTTTTTTTTTTTTTTTGAGACAAGAGAAAGTAAAATACAAATAAAATAAAAAATAAAAAAGTAAGTACAATGCCATGGTGTAAGTACTTTACCGCTTGATTCTTCACAACTTATATGTCTTGATATCTTAGACTTCTCGAATTCTCATCCTTAATAATTTCCACTCTTATATAATAGTCTTCAACTTATAAAAAATTCTGCTCCCTGTCTTGTTGCTTTACTCAAATCTGAAATCTACCCATTTCTGTACTATTGCTTGTAAACCTTGAACGTGTTCAACTTTCCTTCGAATTTGTGATGCTCCTCTTGTTGATGATGATGGTGTTTCTATGGACCTGTTGGTGTAGAGAGAGATAAGGTGGATGGTGCTAACACTAGTGGAAAATGAGGTTTTTTTGACCCACAACCTCGACCCTCAATGGCGGTCAATGGACCGTGGACCGGTCAAGACAGTCCCAGAACTAATAAAAATGCGGAGCACAGTACAGAGCGCCAAAAACGGTCGTTGGATAAGTTATTAATCGGTCATCATGGCTGTTCCTGTAGTCATGATTTTTGGGGCCCACTCTCTCGTGTGGTCACGATTGAGCAACTATATAGTGAACTTGGATGAAGATACCTTATCTCTTGTTTTTATCAAATTTACTGTATCCTCTTTATACGCTGCATCTCACATTTCTCCTTCTCCCTCTCACCTCTTCTCTTTCCTTTTTGTTATACAGAAGCTAAAAGCCCTAGCCGTTCTCCTCAAGAACAAAGGGATTAAGTTATTAATCGAAGATGAAACTTCCGACCATGACAAAACAATATCTTTGTTAGTATTAAGTTTCTTCTACTCATCTTCAATTTCTTATGTAATTTTGATTTATTTTTAGTCTTAGGGTTTTTCTTCTAATTTGTTCTGTGTTTGTTTTGTTGTAGATGTAGAAGAATTTTTCACGCAGTGCGATCCTGGTGAGTATATTTCTTGTCCTTCTACCTAAATCTCTATATACACCCTTTTTTTTTAAAAAAAAAAAAAAAAAAAAAAAAAAAATTGGACGTTTTTTCATGTTTTTTGGGTTTTTTTTTCATGATTTTTGGTTATCAATATTGGTACAATTAGTAGATTAGGGTTGATCTGAGGGGTTTTTCTGGTTAGGATTTTTGTTTTCTTGATTTAGATTGATTCAAATTTATTGATTGTGGTGTGGCTAGGTTAATTTATTCACGTTTATGAACCCTATTTCGATTTTTTATCATTAAAATCGAAATCCCTAACTTAATCTCTCGAAGATCCGAGATGTATAGAAATCGATTTTTTCGTTTCATACTTGACCACTATCATTTCATAGTAACATAAACCACTAGAAATCAGCTAAGATGTTTTGGTTAGATGTTATTCTTCTATTAGGAATTATCAGTAATTCTCAGCATCACGTCATCTTAAATCTCTTGTGAAATTTTTAATCCTAGTCTTCAATTAAACATCACGAATAATTGGGGGTGTTGTGATTTGCAGATTTGGGTTAGATATTGAAGTTGTTTCTTACAAGGTGAACGCCCTTTTCATTTAAATCTAGGGTTTTATTGATTTTACAATAAGAGACTCATAAAGATTGAAATTTATAAGGGGATTTTTATTGTGTTTGGATCTGTAATTCTCTAACTATTTTTTCTTTTGTATAAAATGGTGCAGGATAGACATAGTTCAAATTGTAACAATCCCACTTGATGCAAAGGTTTGTCCGATTACTTATCTGGATTGTAATTTTTTACTTGCTTATCATCATGTTTTCAATATATCAGTTGTGTTTGATGCATAAGTATTTTGTTTTTTTTTTTTGTAACCAAGTCTGTTTAAAGAAATTTAAGCTTTAAAAGTGGGTTTCAATGAAGTGTAGTTTTTGGCTATAATTGATTTTTGCTCTCTTTGATATGGATTTTTTTGTTTAGATGATGGTTGAGTTATTAGTTTTCATTTGTGTGGTGAATGGTAATAGATGCTTGTCATGTATAAAAATATACTTTGTGTGGTGAATGGTGCAAGACTTTTGACCCGATTCTAGTTTATTGAGTTACTTAGGATATTGTAACCAATAAAAACCCTTGTTCATTTATGGGTTACAGTTTTATTATAGTTGTTTACTCCATTAAGAGATAACTGCCAAAGAAAGAAGTTACTGCAACTAAACAAATAACCGTTTCCATTTGTCATGAGTGCGTTTTCTATGTAGGAGTAAACTAGTGGCCAGGTAATTCTTGGGGATAATCATAAGTTGCGGGTAAAGTCTCTTGCTCTAAACCTTCTTATAATTCAGTAATCTTCTAGTATATAGAAATGTTGTTGATACACATTATGGATTCATTTTCATCCTACTCATTCTAGAAAATGATCGAAGAGTTATTGGTATTTTTGCACACAGTGGCCCCATACAATACTTTCTATTTGCAGCTGGAAGAGCACTGAGCCAAGTTGGTGTGGGTACAACTAACACCAAATGAGAGAAACGCTTGTTTTGGGTGTCTTTGGATCCAAAAAAATTCATTATCTCATCCAGGTAGGGGTCTATGATGTTCAATTGAGTCTTACGTGCTTAGATTCTCGACCATTTTTCCAAACTTTCATGGTATGTTGTTATCTCATTTTATTACATGCATCATTAAGACCATTAGATCCTTGGGCTGTATTTGAAATCCTTTCATATTTTTGAGTGTCTCATGAGATAATCACCCCGATTAATTAATAAATATGATGGATAACCTCGAGCCACATAACTGCTTGCGATTAATTCATTTCGTTCAAATCATGTAAGAGTTTAAGTCTATATTGATTTGAATCTTTTCTTTTTTATACTAAAAGATTATGGTTTTGATTGGTAATAAGGGAATCGAAATTCTTATAGTACTTACTAAATTTATATGATCATTCTCCTTTTACGTTTTGTAGATATAGCACTTGGCGCTGATTGAGCGTTATCCCAACTTGGCTTTTGACGCTGATGCAAGTGGTGATTCTGCATTACTACCAAGTGTGGAAACGCTAGGCTCATCTTTCGGTTGTCATTTTTCCAGCGGTATATTTACTCACATTAGTGACCTAACGTTATGTTCATTCATCTCATCTCTGTGAAATAATATTTTGTGAACCACTTCTTAATTATTTTTTTTGGATACACACTTCTAATTTATTATATATAACTACATCTTGTGTTCCTAATAAGGAATAAAACCCGGAACCTTCTTGATTAACTCGACTAATTTATCTATGGTTTGGTACAGCTTATTCTGTGGGACTGGCTGCCTCACGTGATCATGCCCGGATTAGTGACATGGAAAGTCCTCCACAAAGCTTAAGATAGTGGTCTTTCAGTCCCACAAATATGTATCTCTACTTGATCCTTCGCTCAAGTTTTCAGTGGAATTTTATGAGTTACGGTTTAGCTCTACTTGTTTACTCCTTCAGGAGATAACTACCAATCTTGGATTAGCTAAATTTTCTAATTCTAATTTTGTGCGTTTGTTATGCAACAGCCTCTTAATGAATGATGAACAACCTACTATACACCGATGCATCCGAAATGAAGCTTTCTCCATTTGAGGCGGTGGGTACCAACTATTCCTCATTTGGGTATTATTTTTACCATATGCTATCTTTGACTACACAATCAGTAATTTCTTAAGATGAATATTTTCCACTACATAGTTCTTCTATTTCTGAATGTATATTTCCTTCTTTGTATGTCATTGATGAGTTGGAGCTCGAAAAACAGAGAAGATGGACCAGCGCCGCTCGGACACAGGTAAATCACAGAACCCATCTGATGGAAATTGTTTATACTTTATAGAAACACTCAAGGTTCCTAGGTAATTATTTTGTATTTATACCTAAAACCTAGCTTAAGAATACAAAATGAAAACTTTGCTGATATTATGAGTTATTTAATATTTGGTACTGTAATGAAAGTATGCGAATACAGAAGTTACATGTACATGTATAGCAGGAAGGGTCAATCTTAGATTTTGATGGACTTGCCTTTGATAAAATTTTATTGTTTGACAAGTTTTAAAAGCAATTCACATTTGGGTTTCTTAAGGAAAGTCGATGGCTATGTTGATATTTAGCTTAAACAGTCTTATGCTTATCTTTTTTATTGGTCTTACAAGCTGGCATCTGGGAATGGATCAGCACAAGGCGAAAGAAAATTATTTATGTTGAGTTGATTTTATATGACCAACCAACCATGTTAAAAGCGATATCAGGTGATAGAAAAGAAGAAGATTGTCCCTTCCATTATTGTTAAGTTCCACATTTTATAGAAGTTAGGAAAGATACTAACAACAACAAGAACACACTAGCTTGCACTTGTGGAAACCTGAAACACCTGGTCTATCTTTTGAGTTTCATTTGAACGTTGCATTATATTGGTACAAACCACATGGCCCAGTAGTCTAACCAAGCACGGCAAGGAAAAACAACTCATAATTTTTGTTGGCTTACTGTTTTTTTCTTTCCTATGAGATTGTCGAATAAGAACATAGTTGTTACGATCCACATTTTAGAGTACTATCCCAGGAGTTTTTTCTGTTAAGATATCGTTGGTTTGTCCAGTTGGTGTCGACTAACTAAACTATATGTTTGGAATTACAGTTTCTGAATGTTCTGTAATAAAGATGTTACCATTGGCGCATCGATGGTAACAATGAATGCTAACCATGGAAATAATCATTCGTTGGGCGAACCTTACTGGACTCTATCATCCATTGCCGTGTGGTGTGGGATATTCCCAAATGTTCAGGTCAGTTTATTTTTACGTACTATTGTTTTCTTTTCATTTATGTGTATTGAATATTAATAAATCAAATATCTTCAAATATTGATTGTTTGATAGTTACCGGATTAGACTAGTAACTTACTGCCATAATTTTACAATCTTAGAAGTTTATTGCATTTTTTTCACTATGACTGAATATTAGATAGTTTTTACATAAGAACGCACAGCTCTAGAAGTGTATCTCTTAAATACTTGGTTGTCAGACTCATTATAGCATGTCATACAAATAATTTCACAACTGTGAACAACAATGAACTGAAAACTGTTCTCTTGAAAACTGCTTTGCAGAAGTTGTTGCTTCCTAGGTTGTACTCAGTGTTCCTGAAACCAGAGTTGATGATGCAAAATTCCAGGAGAATGAAGTTTATGCACTTGATATGGTTTCCATCACAAGGGAGTGGAGAAAATCATTTTGCTATTGAATCAATAGTTTTTTAGTTCATCGTTTTGTAATCGAATCCTAGAACTTGAGATTACACGGTCGTATGAACTATGATTTTAATACTTTGTGTAATTTGAAACCAATATATCAATGAATGTTAAATTGAATGATTATTTGTGTGCAAGTTTAATTCGATTCTCATTTTTATTTGATTTGAATTTGGTTTTCATTTGATTCTCATTTGAATTCTAATTTGAGTTTCATTTGATTCTCATTTGAATTTGGTTTTCATTTGAGTTTCATTTGTGTTTGATTTCAGATTTAGTCAGATTCAGTCGCTGCGACAGCCAATCTAATCAATTTTTTTATTAAGATTTATATCTATGACTCATTAAGTCGGTCATAAAGTATTGATCAGTTAAAATCTGGCCGTTGATATAAGATTTTCAACGACCCCCATAGACACGTCATAATTGAAAAAGACGCTCAAACAGCGACCCTTTCTTCGATCGACAAAGCAAGTCATAGATACGAGTTAAATGACTTGCTTTGTCGGTCGCAATCTGATTTCCACTAGTGTAATCGCGAACAAGATCACAAGTGGTATGTAAGTTAGCAATTCGATGTCACCAACATGGTTGATAAAAATAGCACTCAAGAGATCAAAATAGTGCTTCTATGGTGGGAAATTGGACAGCTCACCATTCTGCCCGGAATTTACGTACGGTGACACACACTCTAAAAGCACAATTTAGACAGGTGACCGGTTGTCAGCCGACACAAATATAATTACACTTTCTTACTACTCAAAATATAAATATAGCAATGGCAAGAAAGGATCGATCCCACAGAGAGGTCTAGGTTGTCAAATTGTTATGGTTTCCTATATAAAACACCGAGGATTTTCTGATTGTGTAAATAAAAATAAACAAAAAGCAAATAAAGTACGCAAATCAAGAATGTGAAATATTGGATAAAGGTTTCATCTTCAATTATAAACAAGTTTATGAATATATGAATAGAATTCGTATTTAATCTCGCTATCATCAAAAGCCATAGAATACCTAATTGCAAGAATATTCCGTAATTTTCTTAAGTCATCAACACACACATTAGAGCGCGTATGTGAAATCTACCTAAAGAATAACCTAACGCCTTGCGCTAATCAAGTTCAATTCCTAGAGCATTAAGTTTTAAATAGGCTAATCAATGCAATTGTAATACATTGCTCAAACAATTCGAACAAAGGTCAATTTCTACATATGAATACAAGGATGTATCACTACAACCTAGCATCATATCATGCTACTCGTATTCAAGGCTATCGCCGATGAAAAACCCTAAAATAGCTATAGATATGGATGTGAGTTCAATCAATTCTAGACTTAACTAAACAAACATTCAATCATATTGCAATACATCAATCATGCAATTAATATAACCCGTAGAAATCAAACGATAATATTGAGAGAAAACTAATTCATAAAAATCATAACTTGGTTACAAAATCCAACTACATCTTCAACCAATAATAAAACTTAGTTACTTGTGTTTTTGGAAATCATCATAAAGAGTTTAGAAGAACCTATCATGTGAAACCCTAGAAAACAAGTAGAAGTCTCCCTAATGGAGATATTAGGTTTAGAGAAAGAGTTTTCTATATATATGCTTCTCCCATTCCATAAGGATACTCCTTCCAATATTAGGTCTTCTCAAAACCCATCTCCAAGTGGTCCACCAAGCCCATGTGTGAGAAAACCCATGTAGAAAATTATGTCCCAAAACCGGGCCGGAAAATCGGGATTATGGCCGGGATTTGGCGAATAGTCGCTGGAAATCGGTCCCAGTGTGACCTAAGCAAAGTCAAACCGGTCATAGGTCAACGAGTCGGAATCGGTCGAGGTCATTGAAGTCAACTCGGAGCAAGGCGGTGAGTCAAACGGGTCGATCATTGAGTCAGGTCATGAGTCGACCCAAGTCGCCTATTCATGAGAGCTAACTGGGCTGACTTGGTTCAACCTCCTAAGCCATTGCACATGCCTAACTTTGTGATGCACCATCCTTGTGCATATCCAGTGCACTGCCAGCCATGATGGCTCGCCTCTTCTATTCCATATCCCGCCATGGCTTTGTCACACAACTTCTCTTCATTCTCGTCAGGTTCAAGCGCGATGTAGCCGCAAATCCACTTCCAACTGCAATCAGCCCAAAACTCAAGTACCGGATCCCCTTCTCATCTCCATCTTGCACCGCATTTCACTAAGCCATAGCATTACGGCTCCAAAACCCATAGATTCAACAAAGACCACCATCATCTCGCCATTACTCGGCTCCATACTTCAACCTTCCCGTAAACCTAAGCATACATCTAACCATTATGACCATACTTCCCGCCTCGGCTCATTGCCAACACCATGAGCCATTGCTTTGCTTGCAATCCCGGTCTTCGAGACAAACTCAAGCCGCACTTCTATAACAAGCAATACCACCTGAGACCCATTTGCACATTCTCGCTTTTCACCTCCTCAAATCCTCCCCGTACCACAAACAGCCCCGCAACTTCGGCTCGTGCAACACTTGCAACCTAGTGGCCAATTCAACTTCACCACAACCTTCCAAAGCCTTGCCTTTGCTACTTAAACACACTCACATCACCAACCGCAAAACATCCACCCGATTCGCATCTTTACTTGAGTTGCCGGAACAACACCACCAAAGACGACAAAATTACTACTCCATTCAACTCCACCGAACCACCACCATCCGACCGTGTACAAGCCTCCAATACCAAGAACCCCCTTCTATGTAACCCGCCATTGCATTTCACAAACCCGCTTAGTTCATCTCGCCAATCTTGGCACAAATTTGCGATGCCACCTTATTCATCTCAAGACCACCATCCGAGCTGCTGCAAAACCTTCAACACCGCTTCTTCCTTGACAATCACCAAGAGCCGCTCATCACCATTTGCAACAAACAACACACCGCCGACTTTGTAATGCCGCCACCAAGGCTATGTTCACTACACTCATTCCCTTAAGAACTCAATCAAATCCACCACCTAATCATTGTCATGATCTCAATTCTCAAACCCTCTTCTCAATCTGATTTTCATCCATCAATGACTCTAACACACCCACAAATTCATCCAATTCGAACTCGATTCAACCCGCAATTGAGCTGCAACTACCACTCAAACTCGATTGCTCCACCATTATCGCCTCCTTCGTGCACCGCCAAGACCTCCACCTAGCTCTCACCAACCCGCAACCTCTCAACCATTTAAAGCATTTCAGCTCTCCCACTTGCTTCTGAAACCCGCAAGCCACTACTCATTGCCTTCAGCTCTGCATTGCAGCACCACCATTTCACAGTACTCTCCATTCATATTGCAACTGCTTCATGACCTTGAGCCACCAACACTGCCATCTCAACCTGAGCCATACCACCAATTTCAGTTCCAGCTTTGCTCCTCCAGCCGCAACTTCTCATTGCCTCATTCTAACCCGGCTTCATCTCCGTAGTTCTTCATCCAAGCTTCAGTTCAACTCAACCGCCCGCAATAGCCATACTACCACCAACACGGCCCATCTCAACCTCCACCTCAGGAATGAAATCAATGAGACCTTCGGAATAAGTATAACTCCATAATTTCATCGAGCAACAACCAAATATCAGAATTGATTCTTCAAATTAACATCAACAAAGACACTAATTCGACCCCATTATCAAACCCTAACTTCAATTTCAACTCAAATTCAAACCCTTCAAACAAAATCGCACTTCACGGGATACCCATTTCTCCAATTTCTTGACCTAATTATTTATCATTTGAACCATCTCTCAATTGAAACCACCGTAATCAATGGCAATATTTCTTCTTGTTTGCCGGCCATTCTTTGTTTGAATTAAATCCATCTCCTTCGGATGTTGATTAGAACACCAGCAGATAGATTCATCATGTTCTTTAAGCCCTAACTCCCATCGATTTCATTTATAGATCATCATCTCTCAATTTGATTTCCTCCATGGCTGTGTTCTTTGTTTAGTGTAACTAATGATTGAGAAAGTGATAAAATGAAAGAAAGAAACTCGACTAGGGTTGTATAATGGGTTGGATATTAGTACTCGGGCACTTCTGATAAGGGGTAACCAAGTTATAGCCCCTTAACCTCAAATTGGCCGCTACTAATACTCCTCCCAAAAGAGTTGCTCCTTAACCTTGGCTAAGCTCCAGATAGCGTTCGCCCCTGAAATGACAATTTTGCCCTTTCGTTTCAAATAGAGTAATTTCTTCTTCTTTTCCTCCATGCGACTCCAGAGTACCTAATACTCAAAAACACGCGTAAAGTACATAATTCACCAGAAAAATAGCATAGAAAGCGTAACTACTAGTTAGTAAATTAGGTGTTTTACGACACCTATCAGATTCCCCCACACTTAGACTTTGCTAGTCCTTGAGCAAATCAAACAAAAACTAAAATACAACAACTCCGTGTCGTCGAGGCTACAGTCACTTTTAGCATAAATAACAAGCCTTTAAACCAATAGGTGTCCCTAGTGGACGAGTTATAGTTCTCCGTAATGATAGCATCCAACGCGCTAAGAAGACATATAAATTATGCACACTAGTCATAAGAAGTTAGACACATAAATGAACACAATCTCATTCTTAAAAGTTGAGAGAGAGATAACCATCCCTTCTCGACTAAAAATTCGGGTTCTGAGTGATCAAAAGTCTCGACTCGCCTCACAAGAAAGGGTTTTATGAAATTGCTCTCAATAATAACCTGACTTTTATGGGTCACACATCCGTCCAGGTTGGAATGAAGAGAGAATCCTGCGACACGTTGAATGGTAGGAAGGAAAAACCCTCCGAAGTATTTTGAAAACCCACATCTTTTATATATTTTTGAAAACCCATTTTTCTGACGATCTCTTCGAAAGGAAATCAACCATTTAACGAAGGTGGGAATATGCTTACTTACCTTGTATCCGTTCGGCGTGCAGCTAGCACCACTCTCACAAACATCCATAGAAACGTCTTCGGTCTTCAATCGGTGTCTTCATCTTCGTCTTCTCGGTCTTCAACTCTTGATGATAACTCTTGAACTTCGTAGAATCTTGACAATATGATTCTTTCCTCTAATTCCTTATTGCGTGAAACTTCATTATAGATATTCCTTATTTCCATAGGCTTTATTGAAAGAATACAAAAATAAAAACAAACTATACAAACCAAATTTTTTTTTCCTTTTTCTTCTTTTTTTTTTTCTTTTTTTTTTTTTTTTGAGACAAGAGAAAGTAAAATACAAAAATAAAAATGTAAGTACAATGCCATGGTATAAGTACTTTACCGCTTGAATCTTCACAACTTATATGTCTTGATATCATAGACTCTCGAACTCTCATCCTTAATAATTTTCACTCTTTGTATATTAGTCCTCAACTTATAAAAATTCGCTCCCCTCGTTTTGTTGCCTTACTCAAATCTGAAATCTGCCCATTTTTGTACCGTTGCTTGTAAACCTCGAACGTGTTCAACTTTCCTTCGAATTTGTGATGCTCCTCTTGTTGATGATGATGGTGTTTCTATGGACCTGTTGGTGTAAGGTTGATGGTGCTAACTTCGAACAAGATCACAAGTGGTATGTAAGTTAGCAATTCGATGTCACCAACATGGTTGATAAAAATAGCACTCAAGAGATCAAAATAGTGCTTCTATGGTGGGAAGTTGGACATCTCACAATTCGCCCGGAATTTACGTACGGTGACACACACTCTAAAAGCACAAATTTAGACAGTACAAAAAATTGAAGGTCGATGCCTCACATTATGTAACATGGGTAGTCTCCACTATAGGGGATCACTACTCTAATACCTAATTCGTCTCGCACCTTATTTGCCACCGGCATGGTTAAATCCAACTTTAACTCTCATACAAGTAAGAAACCCGATCATGTTCTCTGTCATCTCTAAGTTCAGTCACTCTTATGAGATTCTCGATGTCATATTAGCGACATGTAGACTATGTGACTCTAAACTAACCACAAGTTGGAGTTTTTTATTCACTATTTACAAAAAAGTTGAAAAATTTGAAAATTTACAACGCAAATGCTTAACCACTCCCCCACACTTAAACTTTACATTGTCCTCAATGTAAATTGAATCGTCCAAAGAAAATCAAGGTGGAAATCATATAACAAGATGCTAAAAGAAAAAAACTAAAAACAAGAAAAGAAAAATTAAAAGATAAGAGATACAAAACCTATGGGTTGCCTCCCATGCAGCGCTTGGTTTAAAGTCGTCATCCCGACTATATCCTTGCAAGATTCATTCCCCATATACCAATAATCTGAAAAGTTGGGGATCCGTCCATAGAACCTGTTTTGCAAACACTAGCTTCACACAAATATTAGTAATATAAAGCAAAAGTGAAGCTATGAACCGATAAAAGCTTCCCCACACTTATTCTTGTCCAAACATGGAAGTGTAAAAAGAATATAGAAGTCGGGTACCTCCACGGTTTCTGGTTCCATAACCCGCATAGTATGAGAATCAAGTTTCTCTAATGGCGGAAAACGAGAAACAAAGTCATTCAACAATGTTTTCGAAGCACATACATTCAAACCAATAAGAGGTAAAGGAGAAGAAATAATAGGCAATGGGTTAGATAAACCTTGCACAATCTCTTGTATTACGGAATCCTCTTCATCCTTGAAAAGTGAATTATTCACCTCTTATATATCATGGTCCTCTATCAAACCTTGCAACCATTCTTCGTCCGTTTCTGCCTTAACCATAGTCTCGACATAAACATCATCATTACAATCATGCACAAGTTCAATTGGGTTTTCCACAATATTGGTCATAACGGTCTCATTCTCAACACACTCTTCTTTGTTGTAAGGCACATACTCTTTTGCGGATCCAAATTTTATTATAAGAAACTTTTTTAGAACACTCGAAAATGCATCATCCTCAAGCTCCACCCTTTGAATAGGCTCTTGATCATTATTAAGATCAATGCTTGAGTAATCTACACAAGTGTCGACATATTCCTCTTCGTCTTCATCTTGATCCCAAAAAGACTCCTCGGAGATATCACCATGAGTTGGTTCAAGCAATGTATCATAATCACCGTCACTATCATAGTCAACATAAGATTGTTCCTCATTTGAATTTAGTGTTACTTATCTCTAACTCATCCTTTTGAATAGGTGAATGATCATTATTACGATCAAGAGTTGAGTTAACTACACAAATATCAACGAAAGTCCCCAAAGGTTCGCCTTTTTCAACATAATTATTCATTTCCTCCTTGTACTCATCAATGCCTTGTCTTAAAGTGGAAACACCGCTTGAAGCTCTTTGGAGTGATCCATCCAAATTCGAATATAGTGTTCCATTTGTTTGTAAAGCTCATTCGACAAAGAGAAAGTAGAAGTACTTACTTCAAGATTGCTAGGCCAATTATATTCCCTTTGAATGGGTGGATGATCATAACTACGATCGTAAATTGGGCCAAACATACCATGAGCACATTCGGTCGATGAAATTGGTTCCACGCTTGGTTGTCTACGAATTGACTCCATGCTTTGTCCATAAATTGTTGCATTTCATCTACCAAATTAGAGGAAATATGAATAGGAGCACAAGTATCATCCCTCTTTGTGGTTGCTCACTTACATACCCACCATAAGAAGGTTGGAATGTATGAGAACAACTAAAAGGGTACGTGGAGTATTGACCATAACCAAAGGATTGGTTGTGATTGTACTCCCCGTAAGGGTGATAGTCTTCATGTTGTTGAGGTTGAAAGCCGTATTGATTGCTCCAATATGCTCGTCCATAGAAATCGCAGTTCGAAACGAGATTCTCAAAACTCGGTTAGAAACCAAAGAATAAGAAAAAGTAAAACAAAACTAAAAACAAAAATAAGAAACCAAAAACAATTAACAACCGCTGCCTCCAAGAACGGGGCGCTAAAAAATTTGGGTTGTCACCGACACAAATATAATTACACTTTCTTACTACTCAAAATATAAATATAGCAAGGGCAAGAAAGGATCGATCCCACAAAGAGGTCTAGGTTGTCAAATTGTTATGGTTTCCTATATAAAACACCGAGGATTTTCCGATTGTGTAAATAAAAATAAACAAAAAGCAAATAAAGTACGCAAATCAAGAATGTGAAATATTGGATAAAGGTTTCATCTTCAATTGTAAAAAAGTTTATGAATATATGAATAGAATTCGTATTTAATCTCGCTTATCATCAAAAGCCATAGAATACCTAATTGCAAGAATACTCCGTAATTTTCTTAAGTCATCAACACACACATTAGAGCTGCGTATGTGAAATCTACCTAAAGAATAACCTAACGCCTTGCGCTAATCAAGTTCAATTCCTAGGAGCATTAAGTTTCAGAAATAGGCTAATCAATGCAATTGTAATACATTGCGCAAACAATTCGAACAAAGGTCAATTTCTACATATGAATACAAGGATGTATCACTACAACCTAGCATCATATCATGCTACTCGTATTCAAGGTTATCGCTCGATGAAAACCCTAAAATAGCTATAGATATGGATGTGAGTTCAATCAATTCTAGACTTAACTAAACAAACATTCAATCATATTGCAATACATCAATCATGCAATTAATATAACCCGTAGAAATCAAACGGTAATATTGAGAGAAAACTAATTCATAAAAATCATAACTTGGTTGCAAAATCCAACTACATCTTCAACCAATAATAAAAACTTAGTTACTTGTGTTTTTGGAAATCATCATAAAGAGTTTAGAAGAACCTATCATGTGAAACCCTAGAAAACAAGTAGAAGTCTCCCTAATGGAGATATTAGGTTTAGAGAAAGAGTTTTCTATATATATGCTTCTCCCATTCCATAAGGATACTCCTTCCAATATTAGGTCTTCTCAAAACCCATCTCCAAGTGGTCCACCAAGCCCATGTGTGAGAAAACCCATGTAGAAAATTATGTCCCAAAACCGGTCGCCGGAAAACTGGGATTATGGCCGGGATTTGGCCGGAATAGTCGCCGGAAACTGTCCCAGGTGACCGGAAAAGTCAAACCGGTCACTAGGTCCACGGGTCGAACGGTCGTGGTCACCGAGTCAACTCGGAGCAAGGCGGTGAGTCAAAACGGGTCGATCATTGAGTCGGGTCATGAGTCGGACCCAAATCGCCTATTCATGAGAGCTAATGGCCGACTTGGTTCAACCTCCTAAGCCATTGACAGGGCCTAACTTTGTGATGCACCATCCTTGTGCAAATCTAGTGCATTGCCGACCATGATGGCTCGCCTTCTTCTATTCCATATCGCCATGGCACTCGTCACACAAATGCCTTCTCTTCATTCTCGCTTTAGTTCTAACCGCCGGTGTAGCCGCAAATCCACTTCCAACCCGCAATCAGCCCAAGGCTCAAGTACCAGATCCCCTTATCATCTCCATCTTGCAGACCGCATTTCACTAAGCCATAGCATTACTGACTCAAAACCCATAGATTCAACAAAGACCACCATCATCTGGGCCATTACTCACTCCATACTTCAACCTTCCCCGTAAACCTAAGCATACATCTAACCATTACGCCCATACTTCCCGCGCCTTGGCTCATTGCCAACACCATGAGCCATTGCTTCTTGCTTGCAATCCCAGTCTTTCGACAAACTCAAGCCGCACTTCTATAACAAGCAATACCACTGCACCCATTTGCACATTCGCTTTTCACCTCCTCAAATCCTCCCCGTACCACAAACAGTCCCGCAACTTGACTCAGGCAACACTTGCAATTCCAAGGGGCCAATTCAACTTCATCTCACAACCTTCCAGCCTTGCCTTTGCTACTTAAACACACTCACATCACCAACTGCAAAACATCCACCCAGTTACTGCAGCTTTACTTGAGCTGCTGGAACAACACCACCAGCACTGACAAAATTACCAGCTCCATTCAACTCCACCAGAACCACCACCATCTGACTGTGTACAAGCCTCCAATACCAGTAACCCCTTCTATGTAACCTGCCATTGCATTTCACAAACCGCTTAGTTCATCCGCCAATCTTGGCACATGGGGCCAAGCGATGCCAACTTATTCATCTCAGTACCACCATCTGAGCTGCTGCAAAACCTTCAACACCTGCTCTTCCTTGACAATCACCAGTAGCCGTTCATCACCATTTGCAACAACAACACACTGCCATCTTTGTAATGCCAGCACCAAGGCTATGTTCACTACACTCATTCCCAGAAGAACTCAATCAAATCCACCACCAGAATCATTGTCATGATCTCAATTCTCAAACCCCTCTTCTCAATCTGATTTTCATCCATCAACAGCTCTAACACAGCCACAAATTCATCCAATTCGAACTCGATTCAACCTGCAATTCGAGCTGCAACTACCACTCAAACTCGATTGCTCCACCATTATCAGCTCCTTCTCGTGCACCGCCAAGACCTCCACCTAGCTCTCAGCCAACATGCAACCTCTCAACCATTTAAAGCATTTCAGCTCTCCCACTTGCTTCTCAAACCCGCAAGCCACTACTCATTGCCTTCAGCTCTGCATTGCAGCACCACCATTTCACAGTACTCTCCATTCATATTGCAACTGCTTCATGACCTTGAGCCACCAACACTGCCATCTCAACCTGAGCCATACCACCAATTTCAGTTCCAGCTTTGCTCCTCCAGCTGCAACTTCTCATTGCCTCATTCTAACCAGCTTCATCTCCAGAGTTCTTCATCCAAGCTTCCAGTTCAACTCAACCGCCCTGCAATAGCCATACTACCACCAACAGACCCATCTCAACCTCCACCTCAGGAATGAAATCAATGAGACCTTGAGAATAAGTATAACTCCATAATTTCATCGAGCAACAACCAATTCACGTAATTGATTCTTCAAATTAACATCAACAAAGACACCAATTCGACCCCATTATCAAACCCTAACTTCAATTTCAACTCAAATTCAAACCCTTCAAACAAAATCGCAGCTTCACGGGATACCCATTTCTCCAATTTCTTGACCTATTTATTTATCAGCTGAACTATCTCTCAATTGAAACCACTGTAATCAATGGAAATATTTCTTCTTGTTTGCCGGCCATTCTTTGTTTGAATTAAATCCATCTCCTTCGGACAGTGATTAGAACACCAGCAGTATAGATTCATCATGTTCTTTAAGCCCTAACTCCCATCGATTTCATTTATAGCATCATCATCTCTCAATTTGATTTCCTCCATGGCTGTGTTCTTTGTTTCAGGTGTAACTAATGATTGAGAAAGTGATAGAATGAAAGAAAGAAACTCGACTAGGGTTGTATAATGGGTTGGATATTAGTACTCGGGCACTTCTGATAAGGGGTAACCAAGTTATAGCCCCTTAACCTCAGCTGGGCTGCTACTAATACTCCTCCCAAAAGAGTTGCCCCTTAACCTTGGCTAAGCTCCAGATAGCGTTCGCCCCTGAAATGACAATTTTGCCCTTTCGTTTCAAATAGAGTAATTTCTTCTTCTTTTCCTCCATGCGACTCCAGAGTACCTAATACTCAAAAACACGCGTAAAGTACATAATTCACCAGAAAAATAGCATAGAAAGCGTAACTACTAGATAGTAAATTAGGTGTTTTACGACACCTATCAACAGGTACAAAGAATTGAAGGTTGGTGCCTCACATTATGTAACATGGGTAGTCTCCACTATAGGGGATCACTTGTTTCTAATACCGAATTGATCCGCACCTTATTTTCCACCGGCATGGTTAAATCCAACTTTAACTCTCATACAATTAAGAAACCCGATCATGTTCTCTGTCATCTCTAAGTTCGGTCACTATTGTGAGATTCTCGATGTAATCTTAGCGACATGTATACTATGTGACTCTAAACTAACTACAAGTTGGAGTTTTCTTATTCACTAGTTCACAAAAAGTTGAAAAATTGCAAAAATTTACAACATAAACAACTCCCCACACTTAAACTTTACATTGTCCTCAATGTAATTGAATCAATCCAAAGTAAGTCAAGGTGGGAAATCCTAACAAGAAATCAACAAAAACAAGAAAGTAAAAACAAAACAAGAAAAACTAAAAACAAGAAAAGAAATAAATACAAGACAAGAAATACTCATCCTTTGGGTTTCCTCCCAATTAGCGCTTGGTTTAAAGTCGTCAACCCGACTATCTCCTTGCTTTCTATGACTCCTCCGTGAGGAGTACATCCACAAAGTTAACTCCTTCCACCATTTCGGAAGTGAAATTCTCATAATATGGTTTCAATCTGTGCCCATTAACTTTAAGTTATTTCCCTGTAGCTATGCTACGAATTTCCACTGCACCATGAGAAAACACATTAGTAACAATAAAAGGTCCGATCCATCGTGACCTTAATTTACCCGGAAATAATTGCAAGCGAGAATTAAACAAAAGCACTTTCCGCCCAATGCAAAATTGTTTCCTAGAAATCATGTTATCATGAAATGCTTTCGTCTTTTCTTTGTAAATCCGTGAACTTTCAAATGCATCATTGCGAAGCTCTTCTAGCTCTTGGAGTTGTAACTTCCTTTGCTTTCCAGCCCCATCCATCTCCATGTTGCATTGTTTAATAGCCCAAAACGCCTTATGCTCAATTTCCACGGGTAAGTGACAAGTTTTACCATACACAAGCCTAAAAGGAGACATTCCAATAGGTGTTTTATATGCGGTTCTATACGCCCACAAAGCATCATTAAGTCGCATGCTCCAATCCTTCCTTGTTGGGTTCACCGTATTTTCTAGAATGGATTTCACCTCCCAGGTTAGACACCTCGGCTTGTCCATTGGTTTGGGGATGATAAGGTGTTGCAATCTTGTGCGACACATTGTACTTCGACAACAAGCTTTGTAGAATCCTGTTTTTGAAGTGAGAACCCCATCGCTAATTATGGCTCTTGGAATTCCAAACCTTGCAAAAATATGAGCTTGCACAAAATCTGAAACCACTTTAGAATCATTAGTAGGGGTGGCTTTAGCTTCCACCCATTTCGAGACATAATCAACCGCAAGTAAGATATAAAAATTCCCATGGGAGTTGACAAAAGGCCCCATAAAATCAATACCCCACATATCAAAAACTTCAATAAATTGAATATAAGTTTGTGGCATTTGATTTCGGGCACCTAGATTGCAAAGTTCTTTGGCACCTATCACAAGTTGTACAAAATATATGTCCTTAAACAAAGTTGGCCAATAAAACCACTTTCAAGTACCTTGTGCGCGGTTCTCTTACTCCCAAAATGTCCTCCGCAAGCATAAGAGTGACAAAAAGACAAGATAGAGTTAAATTGAATCGGGAACGCACCTTCGTATTACTTGGTCACTACCATGTTTCCACAAGTATGGATCATCCCATATGTATTGGTTCCCTAACCTCTTAAGTTTGTCCCTCTCAGCACGAGACAAATTCTTTGGGATTTGTCTAGAAACTAAGTAATTGACAATATCGGCATACCATGGTTCTCCAAAGGCAATTGAGAAAAGTTGCTTATCCGGGAAACTTTCACGCAACGGGATAGTCTCCTTGTCCACAGCAAGTCGGCTCAAATGATCCGCAACGGTGTTCTCAATTCCTTTCTTGTCATTGATTTCAATATCAAACTCTTGCAAGAGTAATATCCATCGTATGAGCCTCGGTTTCGCCTCTTTCTTTGTAAGCAAGTATCTAAGTGCTTTGCATGATCGAGAAAAGACAACAACTTTTGTACCAATTAGATAAGAGCGAAACTTTTCTAAAGCAAAAACAATGGCTAATAACTCCTTTTCAGTGGTTGTGTAGTTTTGTTGAGCCTCATTTAACGTTCTAGAAGAATAATAAATAGCATGAGGAAGCTTCCCCACACGTTGCCCAAGCACCGCACCAACCGCATAATCACTAGCATCACACATGAGTTCAAACGGCTTACTCCAATCCGGTGGTTTAATGATAGGGGCTGAAATCAAAATTTCTTTCAAACGATTGAATGCCGCCATACATTTCTCATCAAAGTTAAAAACCACATCTTTTTGCAATAAGTTACAAAGTGGTGATGCTAACTTGGAAAAGTCCTTGATGAACCTACGATAAAAACCTGCATGACCAAGAAAAGAACGTATCTCCCTTACCGTAGTGGGAGGGGTTAGAGCACGAATAAGGTCTATCTTAGATTTATCGACTTCCAAACCTTTAGAAGATATTATATGGCCTAAAACTATGCCATGAGTTACCATGAAATGGCACTTCTCCCAATTTAGCACAAGATTTGTTTCAACACATCGTTCAAGGATTAGAGACAAATTGTTCAAGCAAAGGTCAAAAGAATCACCAAAGACACTAAAGTCATCCATGAACACTTCGATTATGTTTTCAACATATTCGAAAAGATACTTACCATACACCTTTGAAAGGTAGCCGAGCATTGCATAAGCCAAAAGGCATCCTTCTATAAGCAAAAGTACCGAAAGGACAAGTGAAAGTGTTTTTCTCTTGGTCCTCGGCGCTATCACAATCTGATTATAACCTCGAATAGCCATCAAGAAAGCAATAATAAGAGTGTCCACTAAACGTTCAAGCATTTGATCAATAAAAGGTAAAGGAAAGTGATCTTTTCTAGTGGTGGCATTCAATTTTCGTAATCAATACAAACCCTCCAACCGGTTTGCACACGAGTTGGGACAAGTTCATTCTTATCATTCTCCACCACCGTCACACCCGATTTCTTTGGTACTACTTGTACCGGCTTACCCACTTGCTATCGGATATGGGGTAGATAACACCCACTTCCAAAAGCTTGAGTATCTCCTTTTTCACAACTTCCATCATGGGAGGATTCAAACGACGTTGCGCGTCCCTTTTAGGCTTTGCATCATCCTCCAAACGAAATTTGTGCATACAAACGGCAGGCTAATACCCTTGATATCGGCAATTGTCCATCCTATGTCCGTCTTGTACTTCCTTAGCACCCTTAGAAGTTTTTGCTCCCTCAGTAAATCACTAAGCTTGTTAGAAACAATCACCAGTAACTCTTCATTATCACCCAAGTACAAGTACTTAAGGTGCTCGGAAGAGGTTTCAATTCTAAAACCGGAGATTTAATAATTGAAGGTACAAGCTTTTCATCTTTGCATGGTAAAGAAATAAAAGAGATATTATGAGTTTTCGGGCATCCTTGTAGTGAATTAAGATCACCAAGAGCTTCCTTGACTTCATTACCACACTCTACACCATTATCCATGGATGTAGTTAACACGGTTTCCAAAGCATCATCACCGTTTAATTCAAACATTTGTTGTGCCAATGTATCCATCACATCAATGGAGAAACAAGAGTGGACATCGCTAGGGTATCTCATCGTCTCGAAAATGTTGAAACGTATTATTTCTCCATCGAACTCCATAGTTAGCGTTCCCTTGTCAACATCAATAATGGTTTTCGCCGTTTTCATGAAGGGACGCCCAAGAAGCAATGGAAGAGACGAGTCCGGTGAACCTTCATCCATCTCTAACACACAAAAGTCCGCTGGAAATACAAGTTGATTAACCTGCACAAGAACATCCTCAACAATACCCATTGGGTAGACATTAGAGCGATCGGCTAATTGCAATACAATTTCAGCCTTTTTAAGAGGACCAAGATCAAGTGAATTATACATTGACGCAGGCATAACATTAACGGATGCGCCTAAATCCAACATAGCTTTGTTAAAAGTTGTGTTACCAATTGTGTGGGAATGTCAAAACTACCCGGATCCTTGCACTTAAGTGTGAGTTTGTGTTGTAAGATTGCCGAGGCATTCTCCCCCACACTAAGCACTTCATTACCTTTGAGCCTTTGTTTATTGGTACACAAGTCCTTCAACACCTTTGCATACTTTGGAACTTGCTTGATAGCATCAATGAGTGGTATGTTCACATGGATCTTCTTTAGAACGTCTAAAATCTCCTTTTCTAGTTCCGCCTTCTTAGAACTTGCAAATCTGCGAGGAAAAGGTAGAGGAGGATGATAGGTGTAGAATACACCTAATTTACTATCTAGTAGTTTATGCTTTCTTTGCTATTTTTCTTGTAAATTATGTATTTTACGCTTGTTTTGAGTTTTATAGCTACTTTGGAGTCGCACGGAGGAAAAGAAGAAGAAATCACCATATTTTAGCAAAAGGGTAAAATTGTCATTTCACCAAGGAGGGAATACTATATGGAGCCCAGCCAAGGTTAAGGGAGGTCAAAGAAGTGTCCCTTATCCAAAGAATGGAGTGAGAATAGCACGGATTTGGGGTGTACTTATGGTAGGTAAGCCCATCCACCCATACCTAAGCCCATCCACTCATACCCCAACCAAGCCCGATCCATTTTGACCCGACCGGATCCAAACCCGAATTCCAAATTCACCCCGAGTTTTCATTACATCGAGAAGATTGTTTCTTCTCAATCATTTTCCTGAATCAAATCGAGCTCCACAAGAGAGAGCAGCCATTCTTCTGCTGGTTAAATCGCGAGATGCAGAGAAGATCCGATCAAGTTCGAAGGGACTAGGGCTTGAAGCTCGGGAGGAATTGTTAGGTCTGTGGTCGAACCAAGAGATCCGAGAAGAAATCGAGAGGCCGCTCGGCTGAAATCAAGAGTGATGAAATTAGGGTTCGATGCTTTTAATCGAGAGAGAAAGAAAACGAGTTCTTCGGCCAAGAACTTATGAGGTACCGTGATTAATGGGTGTTGATGTTGAGAGAGACCGATTGGAAGGAGGAGATGAAGTCGACTGTATTAATCGAGATGAAGAAAGCCGTTGATGGGTCGGTGAAGTCAGTATGACATATAGAGAAGATATTGTGATGCTACGGGTGGTCTCCCGAATGAAAGGAAATGGGATTTGGTAGATTGAATCGGTGACAATTTGTTGAGTTCGAAGGTGTTAAAACTTGACAGAGCTATTTGCTCCGATCTTTGGATAGAATGAGCCGGGTTTTTGACATTGAGATGATTGAGAAGCAAAACTGTTGGTAGTGAAGCATTTTTGCAATCGAGATGAAGGAGACATGGTGTTGGTGGTTGTAGTGGTGCTTTGAGTTGATGTTGTAAACACAACACCAATTTGAAGTGAACTCGGTGGATAGTAGAAATTGGAGGTTGAATTGGAAATGGGTTCTGGTGCTATTTTTGAAAGTCGTTGATTGGCAATGGTGTTGAGTCAATCGAATGAAGTTGATGGGTGGTGCCCGAGGTTCAAGATGAAAGCAAGACAAACGGGAATGATTGAAATGTGTTTGGATGGAGATAGGAAGAATCGAGTGATGTTCTTTGTTATGAGCTACAAAGATGAAGGTATTGATGAGAGTCGACATTAGCGGTAACTAGGTGAAGGATTTGAAGTTTGTGGGTGGTGATGAATGGTGGTTTTGGTTGTAAAATGGTGAATGGCAGAGACAGAGATTAAGAAGCTTGCAAGTCAGTAGTCCGGTGGTGTTTTGCCGATTATAAGTGGAGGAATGATATGGAGCTATGGCTAAAGCAGAGGGTGTGCTACCATGGTCACAATGGTCGTGTGATTACAGAGAAATGTGGAGGTATTGATAAGCCTCTCGTGTGTTGAGAAAAATGGTGCAACATACAGGCCATAATGGTGGCAATGCATGTGGATGCACAAGGATGGTCTTGCAACAAGTTTGGCCTCATGCAACATACTCGCCTAGAGACCAACTTGACCAATTAGGATAGCCGACTCAAGACTGACTCGCCCGACTTGGTCGATTTGACCCGAGTTGACTCGGTGACGATCCATCTCCCTTTGACTCTTTGACCGACGATTGACCGTTAGTTTGACCCGTTTGACCGTTAGTCCTAATGGTGGACTGATTTTAATATTCGTCGAATATTCTCTCGACGGAGAAATTTTGGTGGCCGGCGGACGCGTTTTCCGGCTGGATTCCGGCCACAATCCCGATTTTTCGTGCGAGCAAAATTCCGTAACTTTCTATGGACCTCTCTCATGGGTGTGAAGACTTGGGCTAGGAATTGGATGGAGAATTGGACTCAAATTTGGAAAGAGAAGGTGGAAGAGTTGAGAAAAGCTTGATTTGGAAATTGAATTGCAAAAGGAAAAGGATTCTAATCCTTGGAAGATTTGGAGAATATTGAAGCCTATAAATAGAGAAGTTTTCTACAACTTCTACACACATCTCTACACACACAATTCTTTTCTTTTCTTATTCTTTGTGTGAACTCTTTTAACATGAGTAGTTAATTTTATTGATTGAGGATGAATTCCTAGTTTTTAAACATATGATTTAAGTTTTTGTTTTCAAATTCTATCTTGAAGTTTTTCACATAATTATCGATTGTTTTTACTAATAGGAGTGATCTTAAAGACATTCATGATTGATTGATAGATTATTTGGGGTGGCCAACTAAATTGATTTGTTAATTCAATCTAAAGCTAGTGAAAGTTAGGGGATAAGTAATCGTTCTTTGACTCTTTACATAAGTAGCAAACACGAGACCTCATGGAGGGATTCCGTGGAGCAATTGTGTGTAGAAACAACGTTAGCAAGTAGACCTTGAGCTAAGAGTCTAACTACTAATATCAACCTAAGAAATTCACAAAACCTAATGCATGAGCCAAGTTACATCTAGGTTGAGCTAATTCTAGGTGGCTTGGTGATTAGAATCCTAGAGTCGAGAACTTCCGTGTCCCGTGTGATAAAAGGGATTTAGGGTTTAGCACCGAGCTAGCCGCTTTACCTACGGTTGGTGATAATTTGTGACTAATAACAAGTAGAATAGAACATAACTTGATTCATTGTTTCAGAACGAAGAAGGATTCCTTGATCTTGTCTCTCTTATTGTTTTCATCTTTTAACTTTCGATTTCAATTGCTTTGTTTATTTTTATTTTGCTTTTTACACCCCCTTTCGTGACAACTTTTACAACTAAGATCACTTGCTCCTCGTGGGAACGAACTTGACTTCCATTATATTATTTTTAATTGAGTGGAAATATTGAATTAATTTGATTGCACCTACGACACGCATCAAATTTTGGCGCCGCTGCCGGGGAGCAGCGGATGATTTTAGTTGTTTTTATTTTTCTTTTTGCTTTATTCTTGCTTTGTTAGATTCTTTACCGTATCTAACTTAGTTTGTGAGAATCTTGTTTCAGGTGTTATACCTTTGGTGAATGCTTAAAGGGGATAGACCGAGTCCAATACGTCTTCGATCCAAGCACTCAACTAAAGGATTTCATTCGTGCGATTAACACTCCACTTTCTCCTTCTTCATCAAGTGATTCGGACAAAGAGGAAGAAACAATGGCTGATCGTACACTAAAGGACCTAGCTTCTCACAGGCTTGATACCCAACAATGGTGTATCCAAACTAATTCAACCTTCGAAATCAACCCCGGCTTGATTAGAGAGTTACCAAAGTTCCATGGCATGGTGAATGAGGACCCAAACAAACATCTTATGGATTTTTACACCATAGTTATGGTTATGCTTCCACCGGAGACTAATGCGGATGGAGCAATGTTGAAAGCTTTCCGTTTTCTTTGGCGGGTAATGCTAAGGAATGGTTATATTATTTGCCTTCCGGAAGTATCACAACATGGAATGGGATGAAGAAACTTTTCCTCGAGAGATATTTTCCCGCATCCAAAGCTACTCAAATTCGCAAGGAGATTTGTGGATTGAAACAACAAGTGGGAGAATCATTGTATGAATGTTGGGAGCGTTACAAGAGGTTGGTGGGAAGCTGTCCACACCATCAATTTAGTGATGCAATGATACTCCAATACTTCTATGAAGCTCTCCACCCAAGTGATAGGTCTCTTCTTGGACGCCGCGGGTGGTGGTGCATTAATGAACAAGACGGTGGCCCAAGCTACCGAGTTGATTGAAAGTATGGCGGCAAACTCGCAACAATTCTACACAAGAGATGAACCCATGGTTAGGCGAGTGCATGAAGTTAGTGATTCGTCATCACATCTTGATCAAAGAATGAGTAATATGGAGATAATGATGCAAAGGATTGCCATGGTAATTATTAGGATAATGAGACCGAACAAGTGAATGCTTTATATCCGAATCAAAGGCCAAGGTACGATCCATACTCGAATACTTACAATCCCGGGTGGAAGGATCATCCTAACTTTAGCTATGCAAATAAGCAAGCGGCGGCTCCTAATCCATATGAGCAACAAGGTGGTTTCCAACAATCACGATTCCAACCTCAACAACATGGTGGTTCTCAACAATTTCAACCACAACAAGTCAAGGAGCGTGATTCTTTGAATGATGACAAGCTCAATGTGTTAATACAAGGTATGCAAAGTCTTACTTCTATGGTCCAACAAAGCCAACAACACCAACAAAAGACCGATTCGGCAATCAAGGAGTTACAAATTCAAGTGGGGCAATTAGCGACCGATGTGAACTTATTGAAAGCGCAAGCATCTACAATACTTCCTTCACAACCAATTGTTAATCCAAGAGAGAGCGTTAATGCGATTACTTTGAGGAGTGGGAAACAAGTGGAGCAACCAAATCAACAAGATAAGGTGTATGATGAGAAAGAGGAAATTGAAACCGCACCAAAGGAGAAAACATCGCCAACCAATCAACCCGAGGAGACGGTTCCTACTTTCACAACTCCACCTCCGTTCCTAGCCGATTTGCTAAATCAAAGAGAGACTTGGAATACATGGATATTTGGGAAATCTTTAAGAAAGTACAAGTCAATATTCCACTCATAGAAGCTCTTCACAAATTCCTCGTTGTGCAAAGTTCTTAAAGGAGATGTGCATGAAGAAGAAAAGGTTGAAAGGGAATGAAGTCATGAGTGTGGGGGAGAATAAAAGGCGTTTATTCTCAAGAAACTCCCACCAAAATTAAAGGACCCGGTAGTTTCAATATACCTTGCACAATTGGAAAAACAAGGTTTGCTCGAGCTTTGCTAGATTTGGGAGCGTCGGTTAATGTTATGCCTTCCTCGATTTATGATTCTTTGAATCTCGGTCCTCTTAAAGAGACCTGGGTAGTTCTTGAACTTGCTAACCGATCTAATGTTTACCCGAAAGGGATTGTTGAGAATGTTTTGGTGCAGGTTAATAAGCTTGTATTTCCGGCCGATTTCTATGTCTTAGACATGAATGATGAGAATTCTTCCAAGTCTACACCTTTGCTTTTGGGTAGACCATTCTTGAGCACCGCCGAACAAAGATTGATGTCCAAAATGGCACCTTGACTATGGAGTTTGATGGTACACTCATCCACTTCAATATCTTTGAGACAACGCGATACCCTAGTGATGTGAAATCATGTTTTCCCGTGAAAGAGATTGATCCGGCTAATGAATCTTGCAAGAGCTAAGTCGGGTCGTCGACTTTAAAACAAGCGCTTCATGGGAGGCAACCCATAGGTTTTGTATTTCTTATCTTTTTGCTTTTTGTTATTTCTTTTTCTTGTTTCTTATCATGTTAAAATTTCCCACCTTGACTTTACTAGGAGGATTCAATTACATTGAGGACAATGTAAGGTTTAAGTGTGGGGGAGTGGTTAAGCATGTTTTTTTTTAAAAACAAAAAATTACAAAAAAAATGAAAAAATTTAAAAAAAAAAAAAAAGTTTTACTTAAAAATTCCAACTTTTAAAGATTTTAGAGTCACTAGCATACTTCTAGGTATGTTTACATAGAGATTTTGACCGACATAATTGAACTTGGAAATGTTAGAGAACTACATTCGGATTTCTTGTTTGTTTGAGTGTTAAATAATGGATTTAATCATGCCGGTGATGCGAATTTGGTGCAGGAGAAGTGCGTTATTAGAGTTGCTGATCAATCATTAGTGGAGACTACCCGTATTCATATCATGAGAGGCACCGACCAGAATTCTTCCATCTACTAAAGAGCTTCTTTTGAGTGTGTGTCACCGTAAGTTAATTCCGGGTAGAATGGTGAGCTACCCAACCTCCCACCAATAAAAAGCACTACTCTTTGATCTCTTGAGTGCTAATTTTGTCAATCATGAGGGTGACGTCCATGGATGAAAGCTTCCTTCTTGTAGTTCGATTTGCAGTTAGCACCATTCTCTCTCGCGACAACAACGGATCCATAGAAACACATTCATCATCAACAAGGAGCGACATCAAAATTTACAAGGAAAGTTGGAAAAGTTTAAGGTTTATAAGCAATGGAACGAGAAAAAGAGCAAATTTCAAACTCAAGTAAAGCAACATACAAAGAGCGGATTTTACGTATATGTTGAAGACTTACACTACAATGAGGTAATTTTATATTCAAGTATGAAGACTTATTCATGAAAGCGAAGAAAATTAAAAGGTGAGAATTTTTGAAGTTTATGATTTCAAGACGATACAAGTTGTGAAGAATCAAGCGGTAAAATACTTCTTCCACGGCCATGGTTTATTTTTTGTATTTAATTTCTCTTGTTATTAAAAAAAAAAAAAAAAAAGAAAAGAAAAGAAAAAAAAAAAAGAGAGAAAAACAAGAGAAATATTTTAATGAGCCGTGGGGAAGGAAAATATATAAGGAAGGTTTAAGCGACAAGGTTTTAAGGTAAAAGAGTTATAAATTGTCAAGGATTTATGAAATTCAAGGGTTTATCATCAATAGTTGAAACCGAAGACCAAGAAGATAAAGACGAGGAGCTAAGACGTTTCTATTGGATGCCGTGAGAGTGGTGTTATCATAATTGGCAATCGGATGTGAAGGTAAGTAAGTAATCTCATCCTCGATAATAATGGTTGATTTCCTTTCGTAGAGATCGTCAGAAAAATGGTTTTTCAAAATATTAAAAGATGTGGGTTTTTCAAAATTTGGAAGTTATCCTTCCCACCATTCAACGTGATGCGGGATTTCTATCTTCATTCCTACCCGCACACATGTGAGAACCATAAAAAGCTGTCTTTTTGAGTGCAATTATCATAAAATCCTTTTGGTGAGGCGAAGTCGAGGCGAAATGCTTATTGATCGTTTCTCAAACACGCGTTCTCTCATTATGGTGTGGTTATTTCTCACTCAACATTTAAGAATGAGAATATGTTCTTTAGTATTTCTAACTTCTTATTACTAGCATGCAGAAACTCTATGTCCTCATAACTCTTTGGATGCTTGTGACGCTAGAACGCTTTGAAGTTGTGAGTTTTTAGTTTGATTTGCTCGAGGACTAGCAAAGTCTAAGTGTGGGGGAATTTGATAGGTGTAGAATACACCTAATTTACTATCTAGTAGTTTATGCTTTCTTTGCTATTTTTCTTGTAAATTATGTATTTTACGCTTGTTTTGAGTTTTATAGCTACTTTGGAGTCGCACGGAGGAAAAGAAGAAGAAATCACCATATTTTAGCAAAAGGGTAAAATTGTCATTTCACCAAGGAGGGAATACTATATGGAGCCCACCAAGGTTAAGGGGAGGTCAAAGAAGTGTCCCTTATCCAAAAGAATGGAGTGAGAATAGCACAATTGGGGTGTACTTATGGTAGGTAAGCCCATCCACCCATACCTAAGCCCATCCACTCATACCCTAACCAAGCCCGATCCATTTTTGACCCGACTTGGATCCAAACCCGAATTCCAAATCCACCCCATTTTTCATTACATCGAGAAGATTGTTTCTTCTCAATCATTTTCCCCGAATCAAATCGAGCTCCACCGAAGAGAGCAAACCATTGCTTGCTTGGTTAAATCGCGAGATGCAGAGAAGATCCAGTGAAGTTCGAAGGGACTAGGGCTTGAAGCTCGGGAGGAATTGTTAGGTCTCGTGGTCGAACCAAGAGATCCGAGAAGAAATCGGAGAGGCTGTCTTGGGTGAAATCAAGAGTGATGAAATTAGGGTTCGATGCTTTTAATCGAGAGAGAAAGAAAACGAGTTCTTCTTGAAGAACTTATGAGGTACCGTGATTAATGGGTGTTGATGTTGAGAGAGACCGATTGGAAGGAGGAGATGAAGTCGACTCATGTATTAATCGAGATGAAGAAAGCCGTTGATGGGTCAGTGAAGCTGTATGACATATAGAGAAGATATAGGTGATGCTACGGGTGGTCTCCTGAATGAAAGGAAATGGGATTTGGTAGATTGAATCGGTGACAATTTGTTGAGTTCTGAAGGTGTTAAAACTTGACAGAGCTGTTGCCTGATGCTGGATAGAAGGAGCTGGGTTTTTGACATTGAGATGATTGAGAAGCAGCTGTTGGTAGTGAAGCAGCTGCAATCAGAGATGAAGGAGACACTGGTGTTGGTGGTTGTAGTGGTGCTGAGTTGATGTTGCTGTTTGAAGTGAACTCAGTGGATAGTAGAAATTGGAGGTTGAATTGGAAATGGGTTCTGGTGCTATTTTTGAAAGCTGTTGATTGGCAATGGTGTTGAGCTGAATCAGTAACAGAAGTTGATGGGTGGTGCCTGAGGTTCAAGATGAAAGCAAGACAGGGAATGATTGAAATGTGTTTCAGATGGAGATAGGAAGAATCAGTGATGTTGCTGTTATGAGCTACAGCAGTGAAGGTATTACAGTGGAGAGCTGACATTAGCAGAACTAGGTGAAGGCAGATTTGAAGCTGCAGGTGGTGATGAATGGTGGTTTTGGTTGTAAAACTGGTGAATGGCAGAGACAGAGATTAAGAAGCTTGCAAGCTGTAGTCTGGTGGTGTCTGCTGATTATAAGTGGAGGAATGATATGGAGCTATGGCTAGAAACAGAGGGTGTGCTGCCATGGTCACAATGGCTGTGTGATTACAGAGCTGTGGAGGTATTGATAAGCCTCTGGTGTTGAGAAAAATGGTGCAACATACAGGGCCATAATGGCTGGCAATGCAGCTGTGATGCACAAGGATGGTGCTGCAACAAGTTTGGCCTGTGCAACACAGCTCTGGCCTAGAGACCAACCAGCCAATTCAGATAGCCGACTCAAAGACTGGACTACCTCGACTCGGTCGATTTGACCCGAGTTGACTCGGTGACTCCATCTCTTTGACTCTTTGACTGACGATTGACCGTTAGTTTGACCCGTTTGACCGTTAGTCCTAACGGTGGACTGACGGAATATTCCGTCGAATATTCTCTCGACGGAGAAATTTCCAGGTGGCGTGGCGACGTTTTTCCACGGGATTAAAGCCCACAATCCCGATTTCCGGCGAGCAAAATTCAAGAACTTTCTATGGACTCTCTCATGGGTGTGAAGACTTGGGCTAGGAATTGGATGGAGAATTGGACTCAAATTTGGAAAGAGAAGGTGGAAGAGTTGAGAAAAGCTTGATTTGGAAATTGAATTGCAAAAGGAAAAGGATTCTAATCCTTGGAATATTTGGAGAATATTGAAGCCTATAAATAGAAGTTTTCTACAACTTCTACACACATCTCTACACACACAATTCTTTTCTTTTCTTATTCTTGGTGTGAACTCTTTTAACATGAGTAGTTAATTTTATTGATTGAGGATGAATTCCTAGTTTTTAAACATATGATTTAAGTTTTTGTTTTCAAATTCTATCTTGAAGTTTTTCACATAATTATCGATTGTTTTTACTAATAGGAGTGATCTTAAAGACATTCATGATTGATTGATAGATTGTTTGGGGTGGCCAACTAAATTGATTTGTTAATTCAATCTAAAGCTAGTGAAAGTTAGGGGATAAGTAATCGTTCTTTGACTCTTTACATAAGTAGCAAACACGAGACCTAACGGAGGGATTCCGTGGAGCAATTGTGTGTAGAAACAACGTTAGCAAGTAGACCTTGAGCTAAGAGTCTAACTACTAATATCAACCTAAGAAATTCACAAAACCTAATGCATGAGCCAAGTTACATCTAGGTTGAGCTAATTCTAGGTGGCTTGGTGATTAGAATCCGGTAGTCGAGAACTTCCGTGTCCGGTGATAAAAGGGATTTAGGGGTTTAAGACCGAGCTAGCTGCTTTACCTACGGTTGGTGATAATTTGTGACTAATAACAAGTAGAATAGAACATAACTTGATTCATTGTTTCAGAACGAAGAAGGATTCCTTGATCTTGTCTCTCTTATTGTTTTCATCTTTTAACTTTCGATTTCAATTGCTTTGTTTATTTTTATTTTGCTTTTTACACCCCCCTTTCGTGACAACTTTTACAACTAAGATCACTTGCTCCTCGTGGGAACGAACTTGACTTCCATTATATTATTTTTAATTGAGTGGAAATATTGAATTAATTTGATTGCACCTACGACACGCATCAGAGGAACATAAGTAGAAACCGGAGTTTTAGAGTTAGGAATAGGTACCTCAGAAGTTTGGGGAGAATCCTCATTCTTCTCCTCCAAAACAGGTTCCTTGGGTGTCTCCACCTTGCCCGAATCAGTAACTTCGGGTTGCACAAGTTGTGTACCACTTCTCAACGTAATATCATTGACACCCTCTTTTGGGTTAATAGGTTGAGAAGGGAGTTTCCCACTATTTTACGCCTTCAATTGGTTCAACTCAATAGCCATGGAGCCCATTTGTGTTTGCAACTCCTTAATAGCACTCTTAGTCTCTTGTTGACTTTCTTTGAACATGGTGGAAATGCCTTGCATCATTGTTTGAAGCTTTGAATCAATATCGGCACCTTGAGTTTGCATTGATTGTTGTGCTTGCGGTTGGTTTGAAATTGTTGTTGTTGTGGTTGAAATCCACTCGGACGGTTGAAAGTAGGTTGTTGAATGGCACCTTGCTTGTTGGCATAGCTAAAATTGGGGTGATCTCTCCATCCCTGGATTGTAAGTGTTGGAGTAGGGATCATACCGTCTTGGTTGATTTGGAAAGATCGCATTAGCTTGCTCGTCTTCATAAGATTGAGGAGAACTCGGTATAACCGCGGATGCAACTTGTTGCAACATTCTTTGTCATGTCACCCATTTGTTGACGAATTTCCTCCACCTCGCTCACTTCACTCACCCTTCTTAGAATTACATCGAACCACGACTTAAGAATTGTTGTGAGTTCGCTGCCATGTTTTCAATCAACTCTCTAGCTTGTGCCACCGTCTTGTTCACTAGTGCACCACCACCCGCAGCATCAATAAGATTCCTATCACTTGATTGGAGTCCTTCACAGAAGTATTGGATAATCATCGCATCACTGAATTGGTGGTGAGGACAGCTTCCAACCAATCTCTTGTATCGTTCCCAACATTCGTATAAGGATTCTCCCACGTTTTGCTTCATTCCACAAATCTCCTTGCGAATTTGAGTAGCCTTGGATGCAGGAAAATATCTTTCTAGAAAGAGTTTCTTACCCATTCCATGTTGTGACACTTAGGGAGGTAAATAGTATAACCAATCCTTAGCACTATCCATCAAAGAGAAACGGAAAACTTTCAACATTGCACCATCCGCCTCTACATCCGCCGGAAGCATAGCCATGACAGGTGGTGTGGAAGTCCATAAGATGTTTGTTTGGGTCTTCATTCACCATGCCATGGAATTTTGGTAATTCTCTAAGCAACCCCGGCTTAATCTCAAAAGTAGAGTCCGTTTGAATACAACCCCATTGTGTGTCAAGCTTATGAGAAGCCAAGTCCTTGAGTGTACGATTTGCATCACCCATTGCTACTTCAACTTGTGGTACGTCTACGATTGGAACCTCTTGCTCTCCTTCTAAGTGTAACTCTTCGTCCACTTCTAACTCTTGCTCGTCCGTTGCGCCTTGACTTGGTTGGAGTATTGTGCCTCTTCGAGTAGCTATCCCGCACCTTGGATAATTCCAATCTTTAGTAGCCAGGGATGGTGTTTATGGGTGAAAACTACTCCTGCAGAATTTGGTAATTTGGGGTGTGGATGAGGAATGAATTTAAACCTTTAAACAAATGCATCTGCGCGGTGGGTGCTTGTAGATTCGAGAGATCAATGCGTGCAAGTTCGGCCTAAACCAAGAAATGGCCGTTCCGGACTTGTTTTCGGTCACAAAGTGAAGGAGATGGGGTTGATCCTAGGGAGGGAAGCGAAGAAGGTGTTGAGATTGTGAAGGTGTTGGCTTACTTATGACTTGTAAGAGAAAGGTGAACAGGCTTGTGATTGATGCAAGCAAGTTCTGGGTGTTTGAATACGTTTTTTTGTATTAACACTTGGTTTTCTGTCTCGTCTGAACTTGTGTTGTTCTTTTGTCTTGTTTGAAATAGGGCGGAGAACCTATTTATACAAGTCATTGAGCCTTATTCACGTCTCTCGTGGGAAGTGGAGGAAGTGGAGTGATGGAGTAGTGGAGTTGTGCGTTGGTGATACACGACCAGTCTTGCCCACTTCTCCTGTTCATCTCTAACCGTCCATAACTTCCCGACACGTTCTTATGATGGCGCGTTGCACGCTGCACGCCGTAAACCATGGACCAATACCCCGTATGTATCCCCAGTTTGTGATATGATTGATGTCTGGAATGTGTGGATCGTGGATCCACGAAAGATAGCATGTAAAGCTGAATTGAATAACTGTGTTATTCAGGAAGTCGATACTTGTGAAGTATCGTGTGTATTTTATGCAGGTACTACATTATAGTGCGATAAAGTGATGGGTAATGACGTCTCACTAACCAAATAACTCCCGACCGGGGTTGTATAACCAAGATGGTGAAGTTGGACGGATGAGATGATCTTTGAGACACTCATCTGCGACCGTTGATGAAATTAGGGTTTTGAAGAGGTGCGCAAGCATCACTCTTGACTTGGTCGAAACCAAGCATGGGAAGGGCTTTGGAGAGGACCGGCCCGGGCATGTGTGTAGACAGGCATGCCGGTGTGCACGTTCATGCCTCACTTTTCCCGGAATGAGCGATCTAGGCCACTCAAATTGACCGGCAAAGTTGAGTGGTTGAGATCGGTTTGCGGCAATCCATTGCCGCAAAGGAGTTGGAAACCGCATGACATCCCCCTGGTTTGGGCGCGCGTTCCAAGACGACCCATCTTGGTCGGTCTTGGTCGATCATACCAGCGTGTTGGTGGTAGGCTGGTGTTCACACCTATACCTGACTATCCCATGAAAACGTGATCTAAGCCATTCAAATCATCCGGTGAAGTTGAGTGGTCGAGATCAATTTGCAATTTGGGAAGTGTAACCACGCATGTTTGGGCGGGCGTTTTGGATTAGCCGGGCATGGTATGCCTGGACGATCGCATGAGGAGGTATATGGGCCCTTGGTGGTCATGCGTTGGTATGACCGGCCCTTGCTTAATCTAATGCGTGACCCTCCATTCGTGCCGGAGAAGATGGACGCACGTGATGATTTGAAACCCTAATTTTGGCTTTCAAAAGCCGTGCGCCACCGCTTGTTTGGGTGATGATTTTGTCACGGCCAAACATTGTTGGTCTTGACCGATTGGTCAAGTGTGTAGGCGGTCCCACGGTGATCGTGTTGACATGCTCTGGGCCCTTTAAGTCTACATCTACACCCTCAATCTATACCTGCGAAGATGGATGGTTGAGACTGTTTTGCGACACATGTAATATGCCGCAAACCCTAATTTGGGGTTTTCCGTCCATAATGCTTGGTATGAACGGTTTCTTGGCAGGCTAGCCAATGACCGACCATGCGGGGTCGCCGTGGGTATTCCATACCGCTGGGGGTGATGTAATTGATCCGGGGTCATCCAATCATGCTTATGGAGTTGGATGACTGCGATCAGATCATATCCGGGCTGATACGGTCAGTTCGGATGCTCAATCGGGCTAGTATAACACACCAAGAGCGGCTCAATCGGGCTAGTATAACACACCGAGAGGGCTCGGGCTAGTATAACACACCGAGAATCACTGTGACGGGTATTTCGTACATGGTTTCATTATAGTGCTTGGAGGTTCGTGTTATTCTCAGAAGAGTAACACCGGTCGTCATGCCACACCGATAATGAGTACCGGAAATACAAGGCCGATATGAAATTCACAGGAAGGGATTGTTGCCACATGCTCCAACCTCGAGGAATTTCATGTATTCACGGGAATGGGATTGTTGCTACATGCTCCATTCTTGGTGAATTAAGTGAGGGAGTATCCAACACTTATAAATGGCTTTATCTTTTACAAGATGTCACGCATGATTTTTCGGTTTTTACAAATTTAACCTTAAACGAAAATCCACCATCAACGAGATGGATACCTGAAAACAATTCTAGCAACCAAGTGAGAAACAAGACGACAAACAAACACTAGTGGAAAAGGGGGGTTAAACGACCCATATCCTTGACCCTCATCGGCGGTCATCGGGATCGTGGACCTGGCCAAGACTGTCCTTGATGTGGTAAATTTTCGGAGCACATCCCAGAGTGCTAAAACCGGTCGTTCCATAAAATTTTTAATTACGGCTATGTCCCCAATTCATTAACCCACACCACGACCGCTGTACCTAGTTGATTCAGTGGTACTTTTCTTACACGTGAAATATAACTTCCCACCATTTCCCACCTCGTTATTATTGGCGATCTCTCTCTCTCTCTTTCTCTCGCTCTCTCTTCATTCACAGAGACATTCACAGAGAAAAAAAAAAACCACCCAAATTTTCTTCTCCTCTCTCAGAACTAAACCATTGATGACTAATTAAGCCCTTAAATCACAAACCCTCACTGAGATTAACCTTTTACATATCTTAATCGAGGAGCAGTTAGGTTTAATTTTCAAAATCACCAGGTACAGGTATTTAGTTAGGGTTTTTGATTGAAGTTTTCTTTTTCTCCTCCTTTTCTTTTACTTGTCGATTCTCTTCATAGGGTTTAACAATAATTGTTCTATTGTTGGATTTCAGGTAAATCTCAAGAGCTTAATTGTAGTTCATATCTTCCTCAGGCAAGTTAGGGTTTTGGATTCAATTTTTTTTTATTTTATTGGTCGATTTTGTTCATGGGGTTTAACAATAATTGTTGTATTGGTGGATTTCAGGTAAATATCAAGAGCTTAGTTGTAGTTGATATCTTCCTCAGGCAAGTTAGAGTTTTAGATTCAATTTTTTTTCTTCTTTTTCTCTACTGGTCGATTTTGTTCACGGGGTTAACAATAATTGTTTTATTGGTGGATTTCAGGTAATCTCAAGAGCTTAATTGTAGTTCATATCTTCCTCAGGCAAGTTAGGGTTTTGGATTCAATTTTTTTTTTCCTTTTCTTTTACTGGTTGATTTTTTCATGGGGTTTAACCACAATTGTTGTATTGGTTGATTTGTGTAGATCTCGAACAACTTAAGTTGAAGTTCGTAAATTTCATCGGTATATCTCGATTTTGTTTGATTTGGGTGATAATTTTTGGTTTAGGGTTATGTTCTTAGTTCGATTTGATTTGTATTTAGCTTATTTATTTTGATTTAATAGTGATTATGTTCGATTTTAGATTCTGAAGTGCTTTTTTCTTAGTGCATTAAATTTGATTGCTTAGATAAGATTTAGATGCAAATATATGTGAAAATTGCTAGACTAGAAAATTGACATTAGAGCTTTTTTATTAGTTCTTATGATTATTTTTGACCATGTCAGGTTACGATTGAGCGGTAGTGTGAAATTAGATTCTCGTGTTGTTTTTATGAGCATCCCCTATAATATTTCATGTTGATATATTGACATAATAATTTGAAATCTTTTCTCATAGGGCATTAATTAGTTAAATCTATATTTTTGTGGGTCATTTGGATGAGAGATGCAAATCGCTGAGGGTGAGTTTACTTCATTTTGATCTATTAAGAGTAATGTCATATTAGTCATGTCTATATTATTGTTTTGCTTTTTTTATTTTGATACTAAGGATGTGCAGGCTGTATTGAATTTCAAATTGTTTGGTTGAAGTCTTCTTCAATCTGAGAAGTAAAAGTCTACCCTCACACTAAGAATCTATTTCTATGGTTGGTACTTGGTACAGAAACTTCGTTACTTTTTATTTTCATCGCACAATCGATTGTTTTTAGCTCACTGGTTAGATGTCCCCTGTTTAGTTGTTTTAATTGAATTTGAATTGTTTTAATTGAATCTGTTTAGTTGTTTGCATTTTGTTTTCTATGATAGCGGTTGGGTCATTCGTAGATGCCATGGCAAGAAACTGAAAGTGGCTTTTTGATAGGAGTTGTTGCTGGATGAATTTCAGGATATGTTATATTTGATTCAGTCATATGTATTGCTAGCCTTCTAAGTGGAAGACTAGTGATGGAAAGAGTTGCTCGACCATATGTATATGCCTTACAAATTAAGGTAATTGAAATTTTCATTAGTAATAGATTTATATCAATTGGTTGTGTTTCTGGAATGGAATATTGAAGTGAATTTGTGTATTTTACAGGACTCATATGTGATATAGTGTTGCTGAACATGTTGCTCAACATTTGCTTTATGTTTTTCTTATAAAGATGCTAGGAGTTGAACATCCGGTGCTAAGGTAAGACCGATACATTAGGAATACGTATATTTTTATTCTTTGGGTTTGTATCTGTTCTTGAGAAGGATTAATGTCAATTATAGTTTGAGTTATATGCAAATGGATCCACTTAATGTTGATTGTAGTGTTGCTTAAGTTTATTGTACATTTATTGAGGAAGTTCCTTATATGAGCGAGGTATAATTACAGGGTTTAAGCAGGTTGTTATGCTTACAAGTGATGTGGTTGAATCTCTCACGAAGATGAGTGGAACTGGTGGCCACACCTTGGGATGTTTTCACATTCATTTTTCTCATCCTTTTTACCGTGGACATTAAATTTTCTGATTGATATTGCTTAGTGGTGTAACCAAGAGTCTTTATTTCGCTTTTTCTAGTTGCATCATAACGAAATGATATTTGTATTTTGTATTATCTTCATACATTTTAGGTTTGTACTTACTAGGTGTTGTTCAAATTTCACATGGAAGATGCCACAAAGAATCCTCTGAATTTGAGGGACCCTGGGCAACCAACCCCCTAGTGTTTGATAACTCTTCCTTCAAGTAAGACTATTCTATACACTTCAAATTTTGTCTATGTTTTAAGAGTGCCTGTGTTATATGTTAAGTTGTCAATATATAAGGTACTAATGTTGTTTTCTATATTTTTTAAGGTACTAATCTTTGTTTTCTATATTTTTTATTTGACTTCTTTGTAGGGAGCTTTCTAAATGGGGGAGAAGGAAGTCTTGATCCAACTCCAACCGGCGATAAGACACTCTTGGTTGATCCCTTTCTCCGTCCCTTGTTGAAAAATATGCGAGAGGTTTGTATTATGTCATAATCAACTAGCATCCATCACCATCTTTCTTAAAAATAATTATGGATAATGGATTTATAAAACCATATTTTAGAAAAGTCCATACAAAAGTTCATTGACGTTTGAGTGTTTAGGACGATGAAGCCATCTTTTTGACTAAGCCGATGCTCACCGAAGCTATCCGAATTAGGTAAGTTTATAGAATTATTAATTTTTGAAATGACCGAAACCCATTTTTTCGCATTTAGTTTTTTGTGGCATTTGGATTTCTATTTCACCATATTTATATATCTTTAATATCTTTGCTCTTTTAAAGTAAGCACAAGTTGCTTCCCATTTTGTCTACTTATCGAACCTTGCACCCGTATCATGTAGATAGCATCAATAATCATACAAGGAGAGCTGCAAACGAGTTCTTATTACGTGACAAAGTTAGTGAACTGTGTTTATAAAGGAATTGGATTCTGCCAAAATGGTTTAGTTAAGTTTTCATTTTTTCTCCTTATAAGAACCTTGCACCCGAATTGTGCAATTAACATCAAGGAGGATACAAGGAGGTGGCAATCTGAAAATGCTTTAACTTTTGTTGCTCGCCCGGATCTCATTCCGCACTAAAACCGTAGTCTCTTAAACCACCTCCTTGTATTTTTGTTGCACCATCCCAAAATGAGCATGATTGTTCCATGATAAATCTCTTGTAAATGAATATACTTACGAACCTTTCTTTAGTTAAGTGTTCAATCATAGTCGGTAGTATAATAGTGAATATCTTCTTTGTTACCTTGGCTTTTCAAGCGTTTTGAATTCATGCTGTCATAATGTTTGTTTCACTTCGTATGACTACGTCTCAACAAATTTAAAAAAGAATCTGGCTACCTTTTCAGTAGTAATTGTGAATTGTACTTATTATTCTAGGACGGTAGTTTGAGATTTACTTTGTTTCCGTTTGTCACTAACTTAAATTTTGGTTTGATTCCTTGTAGGGTGGCTGGGAGATGGAGATCCAGGCTATTCATCTCTGTCTCATTCTGTTAGCTTATCTTCCCTGTATCAGTAAGGTGCCAATACTTAACCCTAAGGTTTGGCATTACAAGGTTTGGTTCTCATACTCACAAGGTTGACTTCATGGTTGCTTCTGTTTGGTACTTCTTGATGCTAAGTTCACGTCCAACTTAGGGTATTCCTCTATACATCTGTGCAGGTTTTAAATTTCTGCTAATTGGATAAGGTTCCACTTATTAACTTTCAGAAGTGGTACTCGTATCTCTCATAATTGTGCATTATGGATCCATTTTCATCCTACTCATTCTAGAAAATGATCAGAAATGTTATTGGTCTTTCTTGCACATGGCGTTATACATTACTTTCTATTTGCTTGTTTCTGGTGTGGTGGATCCAAACGATTTATCATCTCATTCGGCAGGGTCTCGATGTTCAAGGTGAGTCTGCTACGCACTTGGATCCTGATCATTTTTCCAAATTTGGTGTGTTGCCATCTCATTTTCATCTCAATGGTGTGAAGGGAGGATTCAATTATGTTTCTTTCTTTTGTGGTAGTTCTTTATACTTTATCAAATTACAGGTGTTTGTAGATGAACCTCCTCTGTTCTCAGACCTTGTGGGGTATTTTTAATCTTTGGTGCTTGTTCCATGTTGGATTTGTAGCTGAACCTCCTTTGTTCAAACCTTGTGTATCTGTTGTGCTTATTAAAATTTAACTGAGCTGGTGGGTAAACTAAAAATGGTCGTGCTTCTTTTACTATTTTTGCATATTATTTCACCTGAAAAGAGAAAATCTTGATCTAATTATATTTTATGCTGACCGAGTGCAATTTGGTTCCACAAATCAGGCTTTCCGAGAATCCATTCACAGATACAGGCAAAGGTGGTATTCCTATACTTATGTTGATTGCATGGGTTACCTTAAGTTTTAAAATGTTATCGTTCATCTTTCAGGTGAGGATTCGTGAGCCTAAAGAATCTGAAATGAGGTATCTTTCCTTCATCGACTAATCTGTTCATTCTACTGCTAACTTACTACATGGGCAAGCAAATTCAGCTCATGGCATGATATCCAGTAGGCCTTTTCTAATTTGCTACATATCTAAATTGGTTAGGTGTAATCGACAACTGTTGGAGATGATGAGTGTTGGAATGGAGATGCTCAGGCCAATGATGAGTATTGGGATCAATATGCTGAGGTAAAAACTGTTATTCAGTTCCCTGTTTAGTTACTTTATTTTTCTTTTACCTTTTTTATGTACATGGAGATTTGAACATTGATTCAACTCTTGATGTTGGCAGGAAACTACCTGAATGTGGATTGTGGCATATATGCAATCATGTAAACAGTTGCACCTAATTACAGAAAGGTAAACCTTGTCTCTTAAATTAATTTACAATGAATCAATAACCTTTCCTGCAATAATTTCGAAATAGGAAGGCATTATATGGTTAAGTAAATGATATAATCTTGATTTCTATTAAGACACGCATGCCTACGAAGAACATCATATAGTGTCATTTTTATAGAACTAGTACTATTATAAACAAAAAGTAACGTGGCTGGTGAATTCTAGGGTCCCTATGCTTGTTTGACACCAAATTTAGTGCAAGTTCTGAAATTGTTTTCTTAATTTAGTTTTGTCTATGTCATAGTGTATAACTTACTACCAAATGAGCTGAGATGGATTGACACCAAACTACTTCATCCTAAATTTTATTGAAGTAGTTTATAGAGTGCAAAAGTAGTTTATAGAGCGCTTTATACTTTCTTCTTGTTGATTCCACTGGTTAGCATGCTTCAATAGTAATTCAAACTTCTTTTGTTAGAATTGTGAAATTGAATTGATCTGTGTGGTGCGGTGTATCACATGATGAGCTTGTATTTGTAAAATTCAAAGAACCAATAACCTTATCTTATCCTTATATATGGTAATGAATGAAAACATGGGTTTGAGGGAAGCTCTTAATCATGTTGAAAAGAGATGTTAGTTGTCTAAAGAGACCCCTACCTTGCTCTTAGTTCTCTCATATATTAGTTTGTTCATCTGTCATATTTATTTAGAAGATGAAACCAAACATGCTAACAATAAACGCGTAACTGATCTGAGGCATTTGTACTAATCTTCACAACTTTGCACTTTTTATCCTCCTTTAGTTTTTCTCTGATTGTTGCATGTGTTTCTGGTATCGGTTCTATAATGATTCAGTGGTTTCCATAGATGAATTTTGTTGTAGCTCATGCTTTATTTCGTCTTCTGGTTGGGATTGTAATAGGGTTCTTCTTAATCGGTTTATCAAAGAGGAAGAACAAAATTGTTGAGTTATTTTGGTTATTCATCTTGTTGCCTCTGCAATTTTGCTGATGTATTTTTCTGTGCAGGTACGCATTATGAAGTAGGAATACATTCTTCATCATCATCGAAGTTTATAATTTTGATGTTTAATCAAAGTTTTTAGTTCATCATTTTGTAATGGAATCCTAGAACTGATATAACACTCGGTCGAATCGCAAATTTTAATCCTTTGTGTAATTTGAAACCAATGAATCAATGAATGTTAAATTGAGTAATTTTTCGTGTGCAAGTTTAATTTTGATTTGATTTGAAATTGGTTTTCATTTGATTCTCATTTGAATTCTAATTTGAGTTTCATTTGATTCTCATTTGCATTCTAATTTGAATTTCAGACTTTGTAAGATTCAGTCAGGCCATACAACCAATCTGAATCAATTTTTTTTTTATATTAAGATTTATATCCATCGGGTCAAGACAAATCATAAATTTTTGACCTTTGAGACATCGGTCGTTGATATAAGATTTTCAACGACCCCATAGACACGTCCTAGTTGAAAAAGACGCTCAAACAGCGACCCTTTCTTCGACCGACAAAGCAAGTCATAGATACGAGTTAAATGACTTGCTTGTCGGTCGCGAAACTACTGATTTCCACTAGTGAAAAAGCAAAGATAAAAGCAGAAATTGTAAAAAGAAACTAAAAACTCAATAACAAGCCGTATGCCTCCCAAGAACGGCAAAATTTGGCCGTTGTCAATCCGTCCAAATATAATTTCACTTTCTCAATCAACTAAATATAAATATAGTAAGCGATAAGAAAGAGTTCGTATCCACAGAGAGAAGTTGTTATAAAATTTCAGTTCTAGAGTAACCTGTGGTATGTTTGTTGTATTTAAGCAAATAAAAGTAATTAAAAGCAAAGTAAGTAATTCGAATTATCAATAAGGAGAAGATATTGGTCACGGGATAGTATCATTCACAAACATGTATTTTCATCAATGATTAGAATTGGTATTTAATCTCGTATTTATTAAAAGTCCTAGGATACCTTGATCGCAAGTATAACCTAGTTAATTCCCTGTTTTCATCACAACCACATTAAAAGATGCATATGTGAATTCTTCGTAGAAAGCAACCTAAAGTGTAAAAGCACAATTAAGTTTAACTCCTAAAAGCATTAAGATTTATGGAATAAGACTCATCAATGCAAACGAATGTGTAAAAGCACTAAACGTTTTAACAAAAGTTATGATTCACTTGTGACTTGTAGGATATATCACTACAAGCACTAACCACAATTATGCTACTTAGAATCAGGGATAAACAACTTTTTCGTATTGAAAACCCTAATATAGCTCTAGAGATGAACACAAATCGGATTGATTCCGGACTCAACCTAACAAGTTTTCAAATCTTATAACACTATTAATTGTGAATCACAAACAATAATTATTGAGACAAAACCCTATGGAGTTCATCATAATCAATATTCAAGAATAAAATAATGAAGAAGAAGAACAAAACCAAACCCTACAAGCGTAAACAAAACGGCTCTCCAAAATTCCAAGAAAAAGATAAGATATATTATAAATTGTAGAAGACCTTCCCTTTATAGCTTTTCTCCAACTTCTAAAATTAGGTCTAGTCTTCAAAGTCCATTAGATGAAAATCCACCAAGCCCAAAAGAGGGAGAAACCCATGTGAAAATATGACCCAAAATCGTCACGGAATCGGTATTGTGGCGGAAAACGGCCAGGGAAAAGTCGTAGGAATCGGTTCGGGTGGCAAAGTCCGCCTCGGCCACCGGCCAACGGGTTGGACGGGTCAACGAGTCACCGGTGGGTCAGCTCGGTCAAGCACCGAGTCGTGGAGAGTCGTAGGATCGACGAGTCGTCCGAGTTAGGGAGAGTCGATTCGGTGACCGAGTTAACTTGGCCGTGCCAGCCCTCGCACATAGGCCGAACTCGATGCACCATGATAACGCACTCATGGCTTCATTTCGCTCCTCATGCCCGCCATTTCACCAACTCCCATCACCCGCAGCCACCGCTCATAAGGCCATCACAAAAGAGCATAACTCTTAGGCTTGAAGAAGCAAAGACAACCTTGCCCGAGCTCACAAGAAGAACATCTTATAGCTTCCTCGCACCAAGAAGACAAAGATAATTTTCTTGCTCGCCTACAACTTCGGATCCACCATCACACCTGGACTCGCCAATTCAGACTTGCAACTCATAACATCCCCATTTCGACAAAGACACAGCCTCAACCTCTCTCCCCGAGTAGCATCAACTACCAAATCCACTGATTCTCGGTTGATCGCAGCCATCCCCGGGCCAGTGCCCCTCCACCGCAACACCACTAAAGACTAATTCATTTGAGTCAGTAATAAGCTACAACAAGGCCACCACAGAGCCTAACCTCCATCCCATTCATCCTTAATACTTCGATGCTCCATAATTTCCCAAAGTATCACCACCTTCTCTTCCATTAACGTAACTACCACCTTGCTTTGCACCAAACAAAGATCCTTCATTCTCAAACTCCAGTAGCTCCAAAACCCACCATTCTTCTTTTATCGAACCACCAACACTTCCATCTACTCCGGCAATTTCTTACTCTACCATTGTGACCATGGCAAAGAATATCACAACCCATTTCTTTAGCACTCAAATACCCTTTCGGATCCCCTTTTGATTTTAATTCCTAGCTCTATTGGGAAAAGACAACAACGGCTATAATTTCCTCAACTTGTGTTCTTGACCAACACAAACCAAAATCGCTCTCAATCCGCACGGAAATTTTCACCGTGAGACTCGACAAACCAAACCATGGCATAAGCTCAAACATCCACCAGCAATCTAATTTCATGACCTAATTTTCAACAGCTTCTCATCCTATAATTCCACCACAGACAACCACAAACCCTAGTCCTGCTCTTCCATCTCCCAACCCTCTCGAAATCGATCAACCAATTCGTAACCCTAATTTCGTCAACTAAAGCTTTAATCAATTCTCGCTTCTTCAATCAACACAACATCACAGATTCAAGCTTAACTCGACTACCCCTTCATCCGATTCCTCAAACACTCAATCATCCGAATCGCAGATCCATCATCTTCTTAACCTCATCTCAATTGCTACCCTCTGATTCATCAACACAAATCTCCATTGCTACCCTCTGATTCATCAACACAAACCCCATTTCATCTCAGCATCATCCCTCTCTCTCGATTTAGTAACAGCAGCCGCTGTCTTTCTCAATTTCAGTTCAGGTGTGAAAAATAATGAGAAGAAATAACTTCTCTGGATTTTCCGTTTTGTTGTAAGAAGTGTGAGTGGATATAACCACTCAGGTAAAGCAGATAAGGGGTACCCAGCTGGTAGCCCCTTAACATTTACTGGCTGTCATTTAATACCTCTCCAAAAGAAAGTTGTCCCTTAACCTTGGGTCAGCTCCATATATCACTTGTCGTGAGATGACAATTTCGCCATTTGGCTCAATTTGGATAATTTCTTCTTCTTTTCCCCATGCGACTCCGGCACCGATAACTCAAAAGCAACCATAAAATACATAATTCACACTAAAAAAAAGCAAAGAAAGCATAAACTCTATATAGTAAATACGGTGTATTCTACACCTATCAATTGTCCAATGAAGTTAAAAGTCTATACATGGAAGTACCTAGAATTGTCTCCACAAGAAAACTCTATTGTGTTAAGGTTTTCTCTTTTGTTTTTCTCAAAGTTGAGAAACCAAGCAAAAACCTGCAAGTAATTCCAACCGAACCAAAATCATCGTCATGGAGAACCTTCGAACAGATATCATAGAAGACATATTTTCCGCTGCATCGTTGCACCAACCTTATTAGAATGCAAACGCGTATCCAAAACTTGGAGAGAGCTCAAAAAGTATAAAGCTGGTGTAGATGTAGAAAATCCTACTACTACATCCAAAAAGATGTTTGCTAAGAAGTAAATAAGCAAAGACATAAAAGAACACAAGATTTACGTGGTTCGGTATGATTACCTACGTCCACAGGGGTTAAGGGATGATCTTATTACTTCACGCAAGATTACAAGGATCCAATACACACAACAATGCTCACAAAACGCTCAATACTCCTCTCACTTCTCTTTCTCCTTCCAAAACCTCCTCTACCTTCCTACATGATCTCTATTTATAGTCACAGTGGTGATACATCAATATTACAAGATTGAGCCTGGTATAGCTTCCTGGATGTTCTCCTCGGGTGACTTGTTGGTGCTTCGGTCGATCTTTACTTTTTCTCGAGCCGAATCATCTCGGCGAGTGGTGTCATCGCCGATGTCGTTCATTTGGTGGAGGTGATCGGCGCGCCTTCGCATTCTTGGCCGAGTCTCGTCAAGCCCGATCTTCTCTTATCTCTTCACCAACCCGTCGCGTGCATTAATTGTCCTCGAACTCGATGAGCATCACATCAAAGCTTTTCTCCTTTATGTCGACTTCTCGAGCTGCCTGCCTTCTTTCCTCGTGCCTGTGCCCGATGAGGTGATTCGGTGCTTCTAGGCACTCGTTTCACTGGTGCGCTCTTAGCCGGATGGTTCCACCTAGATCTCAGGGATTATTTGCACCTACATTTATGCCCCTTCTTCCACTCGTGTGATCGACACGCGGGGAAGAAACCGCCTCGTCTTCCCACGTCCCCGCCTCATGACGGTTCTTCGCCATGCGGTTCCCCACTTTCTTCATGCGCTGCAACCGGTTTACCTTCCTCGTCGGTTACCACAGGTGAGGTTTATAAGCTTGATTCTTAAACCTCATTCTCCCTTTACTTTTCCTAGCCATTTTTTCTCCTCTCTGTCCGTTCTTTTCTGCTTCTTTCCTCACCATTAGTTTTCTTTTCTATAGGTTTACTTCCATCATCCTTCTGTCTCCGGGTCTTCTGTTCTCCATTGTCATTTGTGATTTCCGATTCCTGGTAGTACTTTTACTCCTCCCGTCTACCAGCCTTTCATGGCGTCTTCAACCCTTCCATGGTGGAAAAAAGGTGCGTGAGCTATGTGTTTTCGATGAAGATGGTGTACCGCTTGATTTTCTCGTTTGTTATGGAGAGCCCTCAGGAATGATTATCGTTCTCTCGAATTCCATCTTTTTCGATAATCCTTCTTCGTTTTCATGTAGGGATGACAAGAGAACTGCCGTGAGATTTGTTCGGATGAAAGTTTCGTCTGGAGCAAATTGAAAGATGAATTCGATCTTCATGGCTATGACGCTGGGCTCTTTGTCGGCCAAAAAGGCGTTTTAAAGAAGGATGATGTTCTAAAGTTTCCACACTGCCCGAGGCGACCATTATCACTGAGGGGTCAGCTAGAGCTCGGGCTGCGTTTTCCTTGTACGATCTCGGCTGGTTCGTTTTGGTACGAGGCTCTTTCTAAGATTCGCCCTTCCCGTGCCTTGGCTCAGTGGAATGGCAATACCTTTCGTATTTTATCAGAGTGGGAGAGGCGCAGTCGAGGCGAGTGTACTCCTACCAACTGGTCCACCTACGATCCTCCCAAGGAGAGCGACTAAACTCCTACCGGTTTGGCCGATAATTATCAAGCGGGATCTGCTACCAACGGTGATCTTGCCGGTTTCGCTAGCCCTCACCGCCATAAGACTCTTCCCCGAGGGCGTAAGAAGCTTTTGTGGACGAAGATCCCGAAGGGAAAAGTTCCAACCGACATGCCCGCCATACCCCGACGCAAGATGGGACCGAGTTCCTTTGGTTATTTTCGGCGCACTTCTGAGTGGCAAATTTCCTCCTACCGACGAGTTTTATCCTTTCTGGGTGGTCAATATTGATCGGGTAAGTGTATTTCCATGTTTTTTAGCTTAACTGATTGGCTCGGGCGACTCGTGGGGTGATGTTTTAATTTTTGTGTTTTGAGACTAAGTCCTGTGGTGCTCCTACTGAGTCTCTTGTTCCTCGGAAAAGAGATAGAGTTGCAGGAGCCGAGGAGGAAGCAGGGAAGGTAACAAATATACTTTTTTTTTTTATTTGACGTACATGTACGTGCCCCTATTTGTTGCCTTGCATGGTTCTGGACATCGGCTCATGCGCGCAGGCGAGAGTTGACAAGGCTGGTGGCGCCGGCGAGGGATGGTGAGGATCCCGATGATCGCTCTGCCTTTATCACATTTCATGAGGAATTCGCCTCGAAATCTTTTGATGTTTGCCTACCCTTGAGTGGAAAGCCCAAAGGGAAAGGCAAGGAAACCAAGGATGATATACCTGCCCCGGAGAAAACTGTGCCCCGGGAGTTAGCTGATAAAGGGATTGTTCTTGCCGATGGCGTTGTGTATCTCGAGTCTGATGGTGATGACGATGATGGTCTTTTGGATGAGGAGGATGATGCCGATGGTGATGAGGAGGAGAAATCCGGTGATGGGGACAATGTGGTTATTCGTGGTGAAGAAAACGTTGCTGTTGGGGGCGAGTTGCTGGAGCCTCTTTCTCTTGTGGTTCCTAACTCAGGCAGCAATACTTCTTTTACTGTCTCGGGTCCTATGTGCAACTCTCTTGGGGCCCTCATATCTCCTGAATTTTCCTTTCTTTCGGATGAAGAGAAGATCCAGGCTGTCTCGTTGTATGATGCTGTTTTGAAAAGCACTTTCGATCCGTCGGTAAGTTGTGTTATTCAAAGTTATGCCTTCGCGCCATGGGGTAACTGCTAACGACGGTGGTGTATGTAGGATATCAATCGCCGTTGTTGAATGCTGCCCTTCAACGCAAGGAGGTCGCCGAGAAGGAGGGTCTTCGTCTCTTGTTACAGTAGGAACGCGAGCGATCTCGAAGTCTGGAGAAGCAATTGGCCGAGACCCAAGGTATCTACTTAACTTTCGACTGTTTATGATTGACTCTATAGTGCCAACATCCCGAGTTTAGTACTACATGCCTAGCCAATCTTCTAGTGTGAGCCGACGCCGCCACGAGGTATCGTTTGTTGAGAAGGGAAATGAACATAGAACTAGATCATGTTTCGAATTTACAATAGAGGATAGTTAATAAAGACGATAAAATCGATCGCTTAGAGATCGAGATTGAGGATCTTCAATCCAAATTGCATCGCTATGAGACTTTTGAATATGTCCCCGAAGAGATTGACAATCTTAGGACAAGCTTAGCTCAGTTCCAAGGTATTCGCCGACAAAACACTATTGGTCGACAACTTAGAGAGTCGGTGTGTTCGGCTAAGGCTTGGTGTTCGAGACCTACACGCAGATCGTCTTCGGATCTTGGGGAGAAGAATGTTGTGAGAAGTGTAGCCAAGAATCCCTTGAGAAGCTCGAAAGTCCAAGGAAGTTTCGAGGAGTGGAGTGGGTTCGTGCTCAATTATCGGTTTGCGAGATAGCCCATTCCAGGTGTAAGGCCGAATGGAGTGATCATAAGAAATATTGTCCCTCTAATGAGTTTAACGAACAACGATATCCTGGAACTTTCTTCAAAGATATCTTCTCGAGTGTAGCTTGTCCGAGTCTCAAGAGACCATTAGGTAGTCACCCCTTTATCGAAGGTGGTGTACCTTGTGTTGTGTTTTCCTTGTCGTTGTCTTAGTGCTGTTATTGTGTAACTGACCGCTCTTGTTGTTTTGGCAGCCGAGCAGAGGAAGGTGGCATCGTTGGAAGAGGAGAATGCCCGATTGAAGGGAAGGGAGTCTCACTACTCGAGTGGGTAGCCACCGCTGACCGGTCGATGCGGTGACACGTGGATCTTACCGCCGAAAAGGCGAAGTTTAATGATGAGCTCGTGCGAAGGTCAAACCGGTGTAAAGGCGGTGCTTGATAAGAAGCGAGCGATGTCGCTAAGAAGGCGATTCGGGGGCATTGATTCCCTCTAAAGAGTAAGCTTGTATTTTGCAGAAAGGCCGCTATCTTACCCTTTTCCATGGGTTTTAATCCGCTCGAACACCCTTAATTTCTCGTAAACTTTTAACGGGGTGCCGCGCCGCCGATTTGGTTGTTCTTCTTGCTATCCGACACTATTATGCATGTTATTGTTCTTATTTATGTTATGCCGACGATGTGTGGTTTATTTTTGCGACTAAGTTACGTATGCCTGCATAAATATGAGTAGATTGGTTAATCATAAATGTCGTCACGCCGAACACACTCAACAAAGAGGGTCATCGGGCCCAATGCCATGTCCCGATTGAGGTATCTCATCACCATCTTTCGAGATCTAGTGGAAGGGTAGTTGGTCTTTCCTAATTCTATGGGATCGATATCGCAAGAAGTTATCGATTAACTTTCTTGGGCAAGTGTTTCGGCCACTTGCGAGGGAGCAATGTTGATCGCTCGATTGTTGAATACTCATGCCTCGACAATCGCCACTGGTTTCCAATCACGGGGTCCTAGGAATACCTCGGCACTTGCACACCGCCATCGCCCCGAGTTCGAATAGTCCGTATTAGTGTAAGTCGCCCCGGCACTTGCACAATGCCATCACCCCGGTTTCGAAATGACCATTCAGACGCACTTGCCATATTTCCAACCCCACGTGGCCTTTCACGGAAATAAATGGCAATATATCATACCTGATTTCATGGATGATATAGTTTTAGTCGCGAGCATTCCACGGTCGTGGCTCGTGTGTTCGTCCGGTTTTAGTATCTTGTACGCCCCTTCACCAACCTTCTCAACAATGGTGTAGGGTCCTCCTTATCGTGGTGCTAACTTTCGCCTTTTTTATCACGTTCATAATCGGGTAGATGCTTTAGTACCAACCGACCTGGTTGAAATTCTCACGGGTCGAACCCGTTTGTTGTATTCTCGCTGGATTCTTCGTTGGTAATTTTCCATTTTCTGCAGGGTCATCTCTCTTGTTTCTTCTAGATCGTCGAGATTAGCTAGGATAAGATCTGCTGAGATGTTTCGTCTCCATGCTTCGGTTCTTGTTGTAAGTATCATTGCTTCGTGGGAAGGATGGCTTCGGTCCTATATGTTAACATGAAAGGCGATAATCAAGTTTGCCTCTCTCGCGAGTCGTCCTATATGCCCACAAAACGTTATAAAGTTCTTCGCACCATTCTCCATATTCCCCGCTGCTTCTTCTTCATGTTATCGGCGATGGTCTTGTTCGTGATCTCTACTGTCCATTGCTTTGGGGGTACATGGGTGTAGACTTGCTCTTTCTAATATTGTAGGTGTTGAATAGAAAGTCGATGTTCTTTCCCCGTAATTGTTTCTCATTGTCGAGAGACGATTGATGCGTGCATCTCCAAAACATATGATGTGTTCCCAGATGAATCGAAAAACATCTTTATCCCGTATGTGTTTCAATGGAGCGGCTCTCAACCCATTTAGTAAAGTAGTCGGTGGATACAATTAGGTACTTCCCCGCCCGATCCGACATGCAACGGTCCCACGATATCGATCCCCATTAAGCGAAAGGCCAAGGACCGATAACGAGTTTAATGTTACTGCCGGGTGCATGTATCTTTTTCCAAATTTTTGGCATTCGTCGCAGACGAGGGCTATGTGCCTCGCGTCCTCGTTCATGTACAGCCAGAAGTATCCCATGGTTTTAGCTCGTGCTGCTATGCTACGACCTGAGTTATGGTTTCCCGCTGCCCCATAGTGCAATTCGTTGAGGATTGTATGCCCTTCTTCTTTACTCGTGCACCTTAGTAATGGTCCCTGTATGACTTTCGTATAGGGTGCCGTCTCAAGTTCGTACGCATCTCGCTTTGCTTTTGATTTTGTTGATCTCGGGTCGCCCTTGGGCAACTTTCCTATTTCGAGATATTCGTGAATCGGTTTCCTCCAATCATCGGCCCGATATTGATCAAGTTTGGTTGCGCGACATGTGCGCCGATATCCACGGTCTCGAATCAAGGCATTAAGACTCTCATAACTCGATGCCTTCGACGCTGAATCATTAACATGGAAGCAATGTATGCCGGGCGTCCGAATGTCGATTGTCCTTCTTACGATATATGTCGAAACTTGATGCTCGGTATCTGGCCGATGTAGAATTGGGCGAGCTCCCAGTATTTCTGTAGTAAGGGGTCATGTATGGCGTATTGCCCGCTGATTTGTCGGACAACTAGCTGGGAGTCGCTTGTAAGCCGTACCTCTTGGATTCCCATCTCCACTATCAAGCACAAAGCATGTATTACCGCTTCGTACTCGTGACATTGTTAGTCGCTTTAAATTCAAGCCTAAAGGAGTGGACCATATTTTTGCCCTTTGGCGTCGTGAAGACCAAACCTAAACCCGATCCGTCTTTATTGGATGACCCATCCACGAAAACCTCCCATCGTGTCGGGCTGCATGTCTCTAGCAGGTCGGACGAGTCCTCTCGGTCTTCCTCCATTCGGGTATGTCTTCTACTTCATCTTCGTCGAGGGGGAAGTCTTCAAAAGTCGGCCATCGCTCGTGCTTTCACCATTTGTTCTCATTTCATAAAAATGCCGAATCTTTTATTTGTGCGCTCCACTTAGAGATCCGTCCCGACTCGGCTGCGTTGTCGAGTACCGACTACATGGAGGACTTTGTAAGCACCCAAATCTTGTGGGTTTGGAAATACGTCCGAAGCTTCGTGTTGCAAACACCAATGCTAATATTAGTTGCTCGATCCTGGTGTAGTTCCTTTCGCTCGGGATTCATGGTCTTGCTTATGAAACATACCCTCGGCTTTTTCCTCCCTCCCACGTTCTTGACTAGTACTAAGACCGATGGCATGACCAGGTTGTCCCAAGATATAGTGTTAGTATGTCCTCTGCTCTGGTCTTTGTAATCTTAGGAAGAATCACGAGATGTTGCTTGATTTTTTAAAATGCTTCTTCACATTCCTTACCCATTTAAACTTCTCTCCTTTCCTTAATGTCTCGAAAAAATCCTTGCACTTGTCGACGACCGAGAGATGAATCGTCCTAAGGCCGCCAAGTTCCGTTCAATCGTTGCACGTCTTTGATCGCATGTGCGATGGCATTTCCCGACTCGGGCTCGATTTTATCTGGGTCGGCTTCAATTCGTTTGTCGGTGATTGTGTATCCTAAAAATTTGCTCGAGGTGACCCAGAAAGTGCACTTGGCCGGATTTACCCTCATCTTGTATCTTCTCATGGTTTGAAATATGCCTCGGAGATCGTCGATGTGGTTGGTGGCCACCTTGATTTTGACCAACATATCGTCCACATATACCTCAATGGTGTTGTGTATTTTATCTTCAAACATATCTTCCACCAACCTTTGATAGGTGGCGCCTGCATTTCTTAATCCAAATGGCATTTTGGTGTAGCAATACAACCCTCTTGGTGTGAAGAAGGATGTATGCTCTTTGATCTTCGGGGGTCCGTGGGTATTTGATTATACCCGAGTATCCGATCCATGAGCGTTATCGCCTTATACCCGACTATGGATTCTACTAGCTGATCGATCTTTGAGGGGGAAGTTATCCTTTGGGCATGCTTTGTTTAAGTCACTATAGTCGATGCAGATCGAACACCTCCATTCCTTTTGGGGACTATCACCATATTAGATATCCATTGCGGGTATTGGGCTTTTCGAATGATCCCTGCCACGTGAAACTTCTTTATCTCGGCCTCCACCACCGGTTGTAATCAGGTGCAATTCTTTCATCTTTTGTCGGATAGGTTTGAACTTGGGGTTTATCCGTTGCAGTGGTGCGAGCACTTCAGGGTCAATTCCTTCCATATCGTGCATTTTCCAAGCAAATATATCCATGTGCTCCTTCAAAAGAGTTGTCAAGCTGCCGAGATTGTTCATTTGTCAAGAGAGACCATATTCTCACTAATTTTGGCTCTTCCGGCACCAGTTGACTTGTCGGGCAGGTTCTAAGGCCGAGAAATTTTGCTTTGGTTCCGCCGATTATTCTACGCACTGGCTCCCGTGATTGCTATAAGATCTCTTTCTCGCCAGCTTCATAGGTAGCGATGGCTTATGACATTACCCTTTCTAACTCCTCTCCCGCTTTTATTTCCTTAGACTTATTCTTTCTTGTCGTTTCTCGACCGCCTCTCTTCATTCGTCGGGAAGTCTATCTCGCACGCACCGCCTCGCCGCCGGGGGTCGCCTAGCACCTCTACTACTCCTCGATAAGATGGGAACCGCAATCTTTGATGATAGGCCGGTGCGACTCTTTAATTCCCGCAAGCCGTGGCCGACCTGTAATCGCTTTCAGTGATGGTGACACAAAGATCGACTCACGCAAAAGGTGGTGAGTGTGAGGAGGAATCCTCCATGTCCGAGACTCGAGGGTGACTTCTCCCTTTGGTATTGTCAGCGCACTGTTGAAGCCGTAGGTCGATAGGTTGACGGATCGGGATGTCATCGGACAGTTCCATCCTCTTGAAAGTGTCATAGAACAGACTTCGACCGAGCCGCCGGCTGTCCATTAATATCCCGTTTTGACGCCCCATTCCTCGATCAACAGAGTTATTACTAAGGGATCCCCATGTGCTTGGCCATTCAATGGGACGTCTTTCGGTAGAAGAAGGTGATCGGCCGCATCATACATGGTTCCATGGGCGTGGTCTTGGCCACACCGAGGATTTCTTTGCCCGTCGATCCCTTTTATGAATTCTCGAGGTGATACGGGTTCCCAAATCGTACCCTTGAGTTGCCGAGTGCGATATGGTGTTGCGGGCGAACCGGTGCCACGATTGATTCTTATTTGCAATCGGGACGTCGGCCGAGTGCAGTGTCGGCGATGTCTTGATTTAATTGAAGTAAATATCCATCTCGGATTAGGTGCGGGACGATGTCTTTCACCTCCCTACAATCATTAGTTGAATGGCCTCTGAAACCGGTGGTAATGGCAAACTTCGGGGTGGTTCCTTGTTTCGTCGAATTGAATTCCCGAGTCTTAGGATATCGGATATCATTCCTCTTTTCGACTTCTTTGAATATCTCTTCTAATGGTGCATTTAGTGAAATGTAAGATCTAGGTTCGTGACGAGGCTTCTTTCCTTTCTCGACCCAAACGTTTTTGTTCTCCCCATGATGCTGTGTGCTTGGCCTTTTCTTAGATCGTTTCGGGGCTTCTCGTGGGGTTGCCTCTACTGTGGCGCTTGTCTCTTGTATTTCTCTATCTTGCGCTCCTTCCTGAATCTCCTCTAAGGCGATGTAGTGCTCTTGCATCTTCCGGATCTCTTAATGTTTTAGGATTCTCGATGTACATTGCTACCCAAATGGGATCCGATTTCCCTAATGAATTCTCAAACCGAATATACGGTGGTCGAGAGGCACCTTTCCAATGTCCGTACATAACTTTCTCCATCTCGTCCGTTAAAGAGCGCAGCGGTTCCCTCGATCTTCGTGCAAGTGTGAACAGCTTATTGACTCGGCCGAGCTATTTTGTTATGCATGTAAGTCTCAAGGAAGGTTTCCACCAGATCGCATAGCTTCCAACTAGATTCATCGGGTGTGGTGTAGAACCAACTCTTTGCCTCGCCCTCCAAACTTGCCGGGAAGAATTTGCACATGACCACATCATAATTCTTCCACCGTAACAAGGACATACAAGACATTTTGATGTGCTCTCCCGCGTCACCCGTGTGGGTCAAACCTAGATGGGAAGATCGCAACGACACTTGGGCTGGGAATGGAGTCCGATCCAATTCCTTGGTAAACGGTGTCTTCTCGGGCTTCACTGATTACTTCTGCCATCTTATCGTCCTCGTTGTTTCCGGTCAGTTTTTTGACCATCTGCTCAAGTTGTGCGATCTTTTGTTTGGTTGTCGCATCCATATCCTCATTGGTTACTTCTTCCTCGGTCGAAGAATTTCTACCGCCCATACCCTCTTCTTGGTCGATTAGGGTCGGGTATGCCTTCTCGGCAGGGATGGGGGTGGGGTGTTTCTCGATGGAGTGTGATTGCTAGAAGCGCCTCGGCTCGAGGATCTTCTCGATCCCGCTCTCTGCTTGAGTCGGTAGTTTTCATGTTCTAAAGATAGGTTTCTCATTTGCAGCTCTCTCATAAGGTCTTCTTGCCTTCTTTGGCTTGCTAATATAGCGAGTAACATTGGGTCGGTGCTTTCATGGTTGGAGTGGCCATTTACTTGGTTTCCTGTTACATCAAGGGGGTGAAGTTGGAGGCCTTGTCGAGAGAACAACGGGGGGAACGATTGGAGCTACGGGATGATCTGCCGCTGCTGGGAGGATGTCTCGGTTGTGTTCACCCCTTGCTAAATATACTCGCCTAAGCCTCTCACCTTCTCGTTCTAGTTCGTGCTGGTACTCTGTCGGTTGTCTTTCTCTCCATCGTTCCTCCCGTATCGTCCGCACTTCCTCTTCTTCCTCGCATCCAGATGCGCTCTTCTTCCGTCTACCATGTCGTCCTTATTACCTTGCCTCATCTGGCTCGGGTTAATCCTTAGCCTCCTAGGTGAGAGATCATCGTCTCGGCCTAGATCGACCTCCTTGTCGACAGTAGTCATGCCTTTGGCTAGTGCCCGAGTCTCGTCTGGTTATTTGGCCGATGATCTTCGTGTCGGCAATCCGTGAGTCCTTCTTGTACACGAGATCCCCGGCTGTAGCCTCGGTTCCTTAGGATCCTGCTCGCCCCGGGAAGTAATCGCCATTACCTTCGATGCGGCCTTGTTCCTTGGCTCGCCCGCCCGTTTCGTACCTACGCGGCAAAATAGATAATGTTTACTTCGAACCGCTTTCAAAAGGTTAAGGATGAAGTACGGTAGTTCCGCTGCGTGTAAGGTGGGAAAAGTTTTTGAAGACACTTTCATTTATGCTAACGTGTTGATCTCACGATCGATTGTTTTGACCAGAAGGACAGATCTTTGAAAAGCCGTCTCGACACATCGTTTGCGGTACTTTCCATATGCATTAATCATTATTTGTCCTAACATTCCTAGTGCGTAAGTCATCAATCATCCATACGTTAAATCGGAAGATTTCTTTTTGCCCAGCTCTGATTGATAATAATGGCAACCTCAATGACCGTTGTGTTGATGGTCTTCCTACACATGCTGCTTAGGAATCCCCAGGAGGCGGTTTGCCGTAGGATTCCTATGGTTTTCTACTGATGCTATAAGGCTTTTAACGCAGGATCAAGATGAGGCTTGCTTAATGAAGCGCTCACCCTAATCCTTCCAGCCGTAGTTTCCGAAAAACTAAACTCAATGACTTCGAGTTAATTTTACTTCCACCATTATTGTAATTTGTTAAACTTACTAAGAAGGTTTAAGCGGAGAAATAACGTTTCCATTTAGCTTCTATCGATCATCAAAGATGATCCATTCGGGAGCTTTGAGGTGTTATAACGGTTAGCTTATGTTGACGACGAGGCGACCCTTGATCAAGAAGCTCATCTCAACCCTAAACACTTAACTCGACGAAATTGATTGGTGAGAGGAATTAAATGAGTTTTTCTAAACTAAAACTCCGTGAGCTTTTCAAGGATTAAATGAGTGAAGACAAATGTAGCGAACTCTAGATTTTAATCACAAAGGTAATCTTTAAACGATAAATCTAGCAACCTATGCGTTTCGACAATCCGAGTCTTTCACTTAGCATCGACTATCATTAATAGATGTTTATAGGAGTCGTTGAATCTCTCTTTTGACGAGGTTGAATCAATAGATGATGGCCAGCCGAGATGTAATTTCCTTAGCTTTACCAACATCGAAAGATGTTATTTCTGGGAGCTTACTGATCTTCCAATAACTCGCTTAGATGCCTTAAGCAAACAGCCTGGCTTAACGATTCTATCTTGACGACTTTACTCAAACGAAAGACAAGAACATGAAGCGGACTTTCATCAAACTCAATAAGTTTTTGCTAGGAAAACAAAGATAAGAAACCTCACACGCTCTCGCTTACCAACACTTTTAACCAAAAGAGTTTCTCTCTTAGCTTCAACTAGCACGCAAGGTGACTTAGGAGCTTGGATTTTTCTTTTGGGTAACCAATTTCAAGGTATCAGAAGATGTTATACGGTCCCCTTAGTCGGGCGCCGAATGTAGATGTAGAAAATCCTACTACTACATCCAAAAGATGTATGCTAAGAAGTAAATAAGCAAAGACATAAAAGAACACAAGGTTTACGTGGTTCGGTATGATTACCTACGTCCACGGGGGTTAAGGGATGATCTTATTACTTCATAAGATTACAAGGATCCAATACACACAACAATGCTCACAAAACGCCAATACTCCTCTCACTTCTCTTTCACCTTCCAAAAAAACCTCCCCTCTACCTTCCTACATGATCTCTATTTATAAAGCGGGTGGTGATACATCAATATTACGGTGTTGAGCCCGGTATAGCTTCCTGGATGTTCTCCTCGGGTGACTTCTTCGGGTGCTTCGGTCGATCTCTATTTTTGTCGAGCCAATCATCTAGTCGAGTGGTGTCGCCCGCCGTCTCGTTCGTTTGGTGGAGGTGATCGCGCCGCCCTTCAGATTCTTGCCGAGTCTCGCCTCGCCCGATCTTCTCTTATCTCTTCACCAACCCATCGGTGCATTAATTATCCTCAACTCGATGAGCATCACATCAAAGCTTTTCTCCTTTATGTCGACTTCTCGATTTGTCTCCGTTGCTCTTTCCTCGTGCCCAGGGCGATGAGGTGATTCAAGCAGCTTCTAGTACTCGTTTCACTAGGTGCGCTCTTATCAGGATGGTTCCACCTAGCTCTGTGGATTATTTGCACCTACGGGGTGTGCTATTCGCATATAAATCGGAAGGAAAATACAACTATACTATGGAGATCGGGATGAAGTAACAATCGAGTCATACTACTCCAACAAAACACTTGCAAGGTTTGAGCATGTAAAATCAAAATACGTTCCATGGATGGCATAGTTGGTTCATGCAATGGTTTGGTTTGTCTTCTCTCGGGTATTTTTAATCCCATAACAGAGAATTCTTTAGTTTCTAAACACACCCAAGATTTAGTCTATCGCAGGAATTGGATTCTGATACCTTTCTTTTACCAATGAGCATAAAGTTTGTCGGACTTGGGTTCTCAAAACCACTCATGGGATATGTTCGGGTGTATAATCTTGGCTCGATCCGGGTGGAGAAGGACCGAAGATATCCCTTACGATTTCGATAAGCAGGCATCTTTGCTAATGGAGCAATTCATTGATGCGGCATCATATATGAAAAAGGCACGCTATGAATACAAGATTTCCGCATTCGATTCGGGGATGAGAAATTCAAGTGCGTCCATCACCGCCTTTACATAATCATTCTTTCGCAAAATGGTCGTGTTGAATTCGAGTTGTTGGGAGGTAACTTGTGTCTTTGTCACCACATGCGCAGTCCTAGCTATCTAGATATATGGGCATTCAAAAAAAACACGATAAGCATATCCTCGTCGGCTTGAGAAATGCGGAGATTACTACGATGACAATTGAGTTGACTAGAGATTTCAGACTCCCGGATATGTTATGGACTCCATTCTCCATTAGAAATAACAATGAATTTATAACACTGGGGACATCGCGAACAACTACACCGCTATAATGCTAATACATCAACTATAACCAAGTCGTGGGATGGCGGTAAAGAAGGTACTTCATGCCTTCGAGCGATTCCTCACATCAACACCCTTGTTTCTTTAAAAGATCTATGGAGCATGCTCTGGGTAACTATAGTGATGAGAGTGTCAAAGATTACGGGGTTTTAAGACAACATCAAGCCGCAGTTAGCTCGTTGCTATGATAAATCTTGGACTAGTGAGCAAGCGGTTCGCTTCCAAATCGATCATTAACTCATTTTATATACAATCGATCGGTAATATCCTTGCATCTTTATTTTGTACGCCAATGACCTTCCCCCCGCTATGGTTTCCTGCATCCCCATAGTGTATTGCCTTTAGTATTTTTATTCCTTCTTTTCGCGTCAAGCACTTGAGAGAGGGCCCGAGGAATGATCTTCGATAAAGTAGTCCTTCTCTTAACTCGTAGTTTGTCGCACAACTTTTTATCTTGTGTGCTTCTAATTTGTTCCTCGGTACTTCTCTCTTCTCCAAGTATGAATGAAGTTGCGATCTCCAATATTCTTCGTTATCATTTTGTTCTCCTTTTCTCCTTTCTACCATCATTACATCGCTCTCTTTCTTCTTATCTTTTTATTGACGGGAGACAAAGTGTTGTAATCTTTATATGCCGAGCGGTTGGATACACCATCATAGACGCGAGGAATGCTAGAGCGTCTGCGAATCTATTGTCTTTTTCCTGCATATGTGTCTCCATTCTACATTCTTGACTTTTGTTGATAACTCTTCTACGAGTAGCTTGTATTTAGTAATGAAGGTTCATTTGTGTCGTATATCCCCAATATTTGGTGGATCACCAATTGTGAATCACTAGTTATTCCGACGTCATCTAGTTCCATTTCTACGCAATCGCAACGCATGTATTGCTCCTTCATATTCGTTTAGTTATTGGTGGATGCGAATTCCAACCTAAATGAGTACGCCATTCTTGCTCCTAATGGTGAGATAATTACTATCCCAATACCATTTTCTTCTCCCGTTCTACGATCCATCTAATAATATCTCCCATCTTTTTAGAATTTTGTTCTCTTAACGTATTTTTTAAGGTTTCTGGATCTTCGTCCACCTCCATCGTCTCTTCTACGCTCTCATCTTCCTCCAATGGAAATTTCGCTAAGAAGTCCGCAGAATGACTTGTGATTTTGGTGAAGATAGTATCTCATACTTGATTTCGAATTCCCCTACTTGTGCATTCCATCTTTCTACTCTCCCAAACCTTTTGAATTCTTCATTCAACATTCTATTGGCACCTTTGTAAGAACTCGATCTTATGGGCTTGAAAGTACGTGCGAATCTTTTGAGTTGCATATTCGGGCGAGGATGAGCCTCTCGATCTTCACATAATTATTCTCCGCTGCATTGTATGTTTTAATTATGTAATAAATCGGTTTTCTCAACTCCTCCATATAAGCGAAGTAGTACGACACTTAATGCATGAGGTGTCGAAGCAAGTATAATAGTAGTTCCTCTCTAGTTCAGCTTTTCGCAAAATGTACACATTCATTAAATAATTATTTATTCTTTGTAACGCCTTTTCGCATTAATTGTTTATTCGAATTTGGCTCCCTTCTTTAGAATGTTAAAGAATTGCTTGCATTTATCTGAATAGCGCGAGATAAATCGTCCCAATGAGGCTAATAGTGCATTCAACTTTTGTACATCCCTTTAATGTTGCTGGTGTTGGCATTTTAGTCAGCAGTGAAATCCTACACTACACCCCTACTAGAATATACACAATTAAGTCATTTTAAGATGAACAATTATAATTCTTATTGATTGAATTTTTGAATGATTCTGATATGAGATGGAAATGAGTTATAGAATTACAATCACTCTAAAACTTTCTCTTTCCTAATGACTTTCCCAACACTTAAGAAAAGAACTCTCCCTTCCAATAGGCCTGCTCGGCTCTTTATATAGGGTATTACATAATGGATGACAGCTAAGCTATCCTTTATTTTCGGGAATGACTTGCGAAATATCGCAAGTGTACGAGTATATAATCTCGCGACACTCCTAAACCTCGCTATATCTTCATATCTTTCTAGTGTTTTGGCTATCGTCATTCATTGCGTCATTTATATTGCTCTTCTGCGACACCTTCACAATGCTGTTGTTTATCAATCTCGCAAGGTATTGATTTCGCGATATTCTGATCCTACATCTTGCCTCTTCTCATGTCTTCTCTGCGAAGAAGAGAATGTCATGAGAATTAATGTGTTCAGAGTGTCGCAACTGTTCATTTTTCATCAATTTTCCGCCGACAAGACTCCGTGAATTGAGGACAACCGTTTACACGTATCCAAAATCATCTTTTTTACCGGCATATTAAATGCTAACCGGTCACACTTTTCTTGTCTATTTAAGAAAGGGTTCTTCATGAGAATGTTTTCTTTCCTTTACTTCGTCTTCTTCATTGTCTGCAACTTTTTATTCTTGTTTTCTTCCTGCAATTCTCCTCGTTATCTTCTCGTATATCATTCCTCTTCGCATTTCTATGGAGCCGTCAAGGTTCGTTGATTCTCACAAATTGATCTTTTTTTGATTGATCTTTTTATTAAAGTTGTTTTATTTTGATATTGTTCTTCCTTTAATGATTCCCTGTTTGTTTTTGTTTAAGGCAAGAACAAATCTAGCACCAAATTCACCATTCTAAACCCTACTGTTTCCATGAGCTCGCAACCGAAAACCACTATTACTAAAAGGAAGACTGCGAATAGCAAGGTATTAAAGAAACATTTACTTTTAATAACAATATTGTTGCCTCTGTTTCTTATTTAGCTTGTAATTCGCAGGATGACAAAAATGTTGATAACTCCCCTAAGAAGACTCGTCGTTCTAAGCCTGTTGCACCTCCTATTTCCTTCCCTCCATTCAAGCTCACAACTCCTCCTGCATTATCTTCGCAGGATATCCCATCTTCTCTTGCGATATCTTCGCAAGATAAACCAATTTTTACTTCGCAGGATAAACCATCTTCTCCTGCGATATCTTCTCAGGATAAACCAATTCCTTCTCCTATTCTCACTATCTCTGGAAATGTCGCTACCAATATTCCTGAATTTTCCATCAATGAAGTTCTTCAAGATGAACCTCTTTCCTCTCTTACCATTAATGCCTCTGTCTTGTCCCCACTTGTTAATCAAATTTCTTCTTCTGGCATTTCTATGACCAAAAATGATTCAATTCTTCCTTCTCCCTCCATCATTTCCTCTTTATCTGGGTCTATCCCTCTTACCAAAGAAAACCTGGAAGGGATAGATGTAGCTTTCAAAGTTTTATCAGACATCATGAATGATGTCAAGAAGACCTCCATTGATCCCATCACATCCAGTGTTTGCGAGTCCTTGAGTAAGTATTTCGGTTCTGACAAAATGTCGCAAATGTCTTTGGAACAAGAAATTAAGACCTTGAAGAGTAATCTTCAAAACACTTCGCTGGATCGTGATAATCTTCGCAAGAAGAATGAAGAATTAAAAGGTATCACTTCCTTTTTTTTTTTTTTTTTTTTTTTGAAGACCTTGTTCGCTTTTCAAGCTTTGAATCAGAAGCGTAAAATGGAGAATTATCAGTTGGAATCTATTGTGGAAGAAACTCGAATGGAAAGAGATGCTTGGACGGAGCAATATAACCGACTAGATAACCTTCACACATATTCTGTTGACCAGATAGATAATCTTACCAGTGGTAATGCTCACTTAGTTCGTAAGAAAGAATCATTAAATAATGAATTGTCTCATCTCTAATATTCTTTGACTAAATCTAATTTGGAGTTGGAAACCTTATCGATGAGAATGGAATCTGTCTCAAGAGAAATGAGCTTTGTTAAATAAGGTGGCGATATCTTCGCAACAACTTGATGTTTATCAAAAATATGTAATGAACAGGAACAATCTATCTATTCATTGAGAAGTAAGCTCGAAGAAACCAACGCAAGAGGATAAGCTTATTCGAGGTAGAATAACCCTAAGCGTGAAAACAAGCCGCTCAAGGATAAATATACCAAGTTAAAAGAATCCCACTCCTCCCTTGCGAAGGAGAATAACTTACTTATCTCTAACGAAAAAGAGTTTGCGTTCTCGGTTAAAGGGTCTTGTTGGAGATAATTTTGATAATGCCATGGATCATTTGGAGAATAGTTGTTTGGCTTTGAAGATCTTATCTCGTAAAAGGAAGGTAGTCATAGGATTTGACTACCTCATCCGTCTTTTTCTGTCTAATTTTCTTATGATAACCTTTATTTATAACTCTGTCGTTCTTCTTCATTTTCGCAGAGTCTGAGAAAGATCTTCGCTCCTCCCTTTCTACTTTGGAATCCAGACATGCCAAAATTCGCAAGGAGAATGCAACACTTGCCGCAACTCTTGCCCATTCTCGTGATCGGGCCGCAAGAAGATTCGATTATCTTATTCATTCCAAAGACATTCAGATTAGAAATCACCAGAAGGCACTCCTTCGTCAATTTCACCTTAAAGCTGAAGTTATTGTGAATGACATCTTGCTGTCTAAATCTCTTGACCCTGTCTCTATTGAACCTCTGGAAGTAGAAGATGATGAAACTCCTAACTCTCCTGATAGTTATTATGAATACGAAAGTGGCGAGGATTTCGCAAATGAATAGGCGACCCCTTCTAATAATGAAGTTGTCAATAATGATCCAAATAAAGGGGTTTGGTGAGTATCATCCATCTCAAGCGAAAATGAAACCGATAAGATTGTTGAAGAGTGTTTAACATCTCCCGTTGGCGAGAAAAATAATGTAGAGAGTTAAATCGCTTTTGTAATTTTATAACTTCTAGTCTCCTTATTCGTATAACTTATTGCATAGGATGCTTTTCAATTTCTTACGAAGTGCGCTTTTTGATAAGAAAGATTGAGTCCCATGTTGAACAATTTTCTTATTCCCTCTTTTCTATTTTATGAATGACTTTATCTTGTGTGGACTTCTTTACATTCAAATGATTAAGCAAATCATTCTTAAAGTGATAGCCCACTTCATTGTTGTAATCATGGTTGCTGAATTAATATTTTCAAATTCATTATCGCAAGCATGTTCGCTTAATCTTTTTGTGTGGTCTTATTTTGCCTTCCTAATTAAAAGTCTTATTGTGCCACCCCTTATTATTGCGACAAAATCGCAGGACGTCTGTACACTTTTCATGCAAATACCCTTTGATCTTGCCTTATCATTTTCTTAGTATTATTGCCTCTGCAGGATATTTTCATTTGAGAATATGACAGGCCTGAAAGTTCTTGCGAATTTGCCCCATGATATTGGTTGCGAATCTTGACGAAATCGCGGGACGTGTCAGTACACTTTCATGTAAAGACCCATTTGATCTCGTCTTATCTCACGTTAGTATTATTTACTCTTCAAGATCATCGCACAAATATGACAAGCCTAAATTTTCTTTTTGCGAAAATAGAGCCTCATGACATTTGCGTCTTAAGACACTTATCGGCTCCCTAATGGAGGGTGCCTCCCTTATCATCTCCCTCAAGTTGCCCCTTCAAGGAGTCTTTACATCGGCCATACAAGACTAGCTCCTCCCATCCGGTCTTAACAACAACTGTTGTTTTCTTGACCTCTTATCCCTTATACCTATAGGGTTTATGGTTACGTAGAGGCTGCACCCTAAGTGGAGTTTTCTTGGCCGAAGTGCAACATGTGCCAAGACTTGCCAAGAATGGCCGAGACACTTCAAATTCCCCAGGCACTCTTGGCTCAACCGTCGGTGCCTTGGTCATACACCGACTCCTTGAAGAGACCCTCGGTCGTCCAACCGGTGGTATAACCTTTATATAGTTGGAAATCAAGGTATCTCTCCAGGATGGGCTTTATCGACCCCAAATTTCCATGACTCGGAGTTCCGGAGGCGGTGTAACCTTTTCCCCTTAGCCATGTCAAGAGATACCCCTTATATGACGCACTTTAGGTCATACATTTGCCTCTTGCGAAATATCATTCGCGAACTAGGGTGTATGCCATAAAGGTTCGTCCCATTCGCATAAATCACTCATTTTTGATTATTTCTTCTCATTATCTCTGCGAAATTATCGCATAATTTTTCTTTATTGAAATTATTTCTTCTCATTTTTGGAATTTCAACGTAATTCTTTAACCAAATTTCCATATATTCTATCTCTTGAGACTTTTGCGTACTCTCTCTTTGATCATCATATTACTTGTACTTTTAAAGGTTTTTTTTTTTTTTTTACCTTCGCAAGCCTAACATCAATTATTCACTTCTTACATCTCTTACTTTTGCTGCTCTCTACTTCTTCATTATTCTTAAAACAAGTTTTTGGCTTTCGCTCCAACTTCTACCACAAATGTTTCTTTCCCTTTTTTGTATTTACTCCAGTGAATTTTCGGCGGTGGTGGTAATGGTTGAGTCTTCTCTTCATGTTTTTAAGAAATGGTTTAAATTCCCTTGGTCTATCATTCGAGGATGATTCTTTTTATATTTCTGCAATCATTTGTTAAGTGCCCATGAAAATGGTGATAAGAGCAGAATTCATGACTTCTATCTCCTGGTGGTGGTTCATTTCCCATGTTCCATGGTGCAGGTATGTTTTCCATCAAGAGTATAGCTTCCCATATTTTTTTTCCACACTAGCATTTAGTGGGGGCATCTTGATTTTTCTTCCCATACTACCCCGTGACTTCGATGCCCTCTGATAATTATGTCTCTGACCTCCGTAAGTTTCTTGCGCGATCAAGTCTTTGAATTTTGTTATTTCCGCCACGGTTGTAGAAGTTCCTTTATTTTCAAATTCTTCCGATCCGACTTTCCCATGGCCACTAAATTTTGTTGGCCATCATCTATCATCCTTTCTTGTTGCCCTTGCGAGGTGCCTTCACCGTATTTATCAACTTGGGTAATAAGCTTGCATTGCACATTCGACCTTGTATTAAATGGATATGATTCCATTTCATTTTGCCTTTCCTCTAGAGCAATATATTCCTCCTGAAGTTCTCGCAACTCAGTCATTGTGATTGTATTCTTGATTCTAAAAACTTGAATGTATAACAAATTGGTTGCGAACATAGCATTAATGAATGATAAGATGAGATATCTTTCATCCACTCGACCAGCCATATCGCTACACATTGTCTTCCACCTCACAGTCAGATGTTTCAAACTTTCGCCAACCCTTTGTTTTAACCCAAATACATCTTCAACTACCCTACGCGAGGAATTATAACTTATGTACGCCCCTAAAAATATATACTCAGTAAATGATTAAATGATGTGACGGTGTTTCTTGGCAAGCCTTCAAACCATTTCAATAAGGCTTCTCCGCCAAACTTGACGAAAAATACTTGCACAATATAAAGCATCATGATTTTCCCATCAGAACATGCATCTCACATAAGCTTTGATGTGTTGTATTGCACAAGTTGTTCCATCAAAATCTTTGGTTAACGTTGGTAAACTACACTTTGGGGGTATTCCTCCTAGATGTACCTCTAGTGTAAACGGAATTTTCGCCCCGCCTTCTTCGATGGCCTCATCCAATTGTCTTCTCCCTCCTCCACTTCTCTTTTACAAACATTCCTCTCATTTCGCCAATTCTCTAAAGATTTGTTCATTTGCATCGAATTCGAATCTATTGGTCTTTTTTAGTTCCGCTCTCTTCTCTACGTTCATGTCCGCTTTGATTTTCTTGTTCATCATTCTCTCCTCGTATTTCTCTCGCAATCTTCTCCTTCATCTCTTTCACAGATTCCTCGCACACCGTTATATCTATCATTTTCTCTTCCTTGTTGCCATCGGCTCTCCTTTGTACTCTTTCATATTCTTCGTTGATATTACCATTGTGCGATTTTTTCTTATTCTTTTCTCGATTATCATGATTGTTACGCGATTGCTTCTTCCAGTTCCCTTTCTTCCACTTCTGCTCTTAATCTTTCTCTCTCTCGCAAGCTAGGCGTGCTTGTTCAGCATAGTGTTTTTCAATTTCATTTTCAATCTCTTTTTGTTTTCTTCGTGCTTCTCTCCCATGCAATATTCTTCTTCCTTCCTCTTGATTTTCTTCATCATCTGGATTATTCTGCCCCTGACACTTCCTGTTTCCTTGATTTCCATCATTTCGTCCCTTTTGAAGAGTCTCGGGACGTGGGTTTTAACGATCTTCCATTATTTCTCTTCTCTCGCAATGTTACATGCCTGGATTTTTGCAATTCCTCTCGATTTTCTTCTTCAACATTTTCTATAGGTAAAGTTCTCCTTCTTTCCTCTAACCGGTCTTGAGCTTGACCTTGTAATGCTTCTCGACCTTCTGGCTTGTAACCTCATATTTTCCATCCTCGGCTCATGGTTTTGTCTTGTTAAATTTGCACGTTCCTCGGCTTCTAATCGCCTTCTTCATGTATTGTTTGTCTCAACGCCTCTAATGCTTTGCGATTTCTTCATTTCATGAATTATTTCTCCAGTCTCTTCTCGGTTTCTCTCCTCTTGTCCATTGTTTACCAATTTTTGTTTACTTATCTTTCTTCCATAGAATCGATCTCCATGTATGCACGCTCACCCCTATCATAATATATAGCTCTGTTCGGTACTGGTTGAATTGGTGATTGAATTTGATCTTCTTCATTATCTCTGTGTTTATCCTTGAGGGTTCACTACTTCATTTATACTTTCTCCAGCTAATCTCCTGCTCCTTCTAACAGTTGTTGGTTGTTCCGATGCATTCCTTCTTCTAGCCATTTCTCAATCTCAGTAACTTGTTGAAAATTATATGAAATTCCTCTCCTGTTATTTCTGATTCTTTCAATTCACAATGTCGATCTTTACTCGATCCCTGCTTTCTAGAGCCATTATGTAGTTGCGGAAATCCTACACTACACCCCTTACTAGAATATACACAACTAAGTCATTTTAAGATGAACAATTATAATTCTTATTGATTGAATTTTTGAGTGATTACAATATGAGATGGAAATGAGTTATAGAATTACAATCACTCTAAAACTTTCTCTCTCCTAATGACTTGCCCAACACTTAAGAAAAGAACTCTCCCTTCAAATAGGCCTTCTCGGCTATTTATATAGGGTATTACATAATGGATGACAGCTAAGTTGTCCTTTATTTTTCGGGAATGACTTGCGAAATATCGCAAGTGTACTGAGTATATAATCTCGCGACACTCCTAAACCTCGCTAGATCTTCATATCATTCTCG